>NW_006499855.1:4118291-4138322 GCF_000471905.2 Amborella trichopoda
TAAATTGTGAGGCATCAGATTTCCAATACTGAAATAGCATAATTCAACACTATTTCAAGATGCGCCTTGTACAAATCACACTCAGAATTTGAGAGGGAAAGGATCAGTTGGGATGACGGTGAAGTACTGTAGGAAACGTCATGGCACTCATTATTTACAAATCATATTCCCAGAAACATTTTCCCCATGCAAATCCTTTGTCAACTATTGAGCTAACCGATTGAGTGCATCTCTATACATGACCTCCAACACCAAAGGGTCCATTCCTCAGCATATGGATATGCACCAATTTCATTTAATAAACAGATTGGATGAATTTCTCAGGTCAGTTATGGTGACATTTCCCCCTCACAGTCTCCTATAATGACGCAGAGAAAGAAACCAGAACCCAGTCCGCACTCTGTTATATTGCAGCTCAGCCTATGAATCGAAGACCATTACAAAGAAGCCACTTGCAAATGCAAATTATACAATCGAGGAGCAAAAAGAAGAGGATCTACCGTGTGGATGGTGAGCAAAACCATCACTTTAGGGCATGGCTTGCTGGTATAGAAGTGTGCAAGCATATTTGCTCTGTAGAGGAGCCTCTGCAAAAACTGACGACAAAGATGCCTCATAGAAGTAATTTTTCCAAATAATCCGTGATAAAACAATTAAAACAACCTACCATTTCCAGTCAAATTCCCTACTGAAATTTGACCATATTTGAATCTATAGGTGTAAAACAGTTGTGGGCAGTTTTCTTGCTTTCTAAACCAAACAGCTTATTCGAAGTATTTAAATCTCAGTCAAACTCGAAAGGATTTGATCTTGAAAGTTGTCCCTGGTGCAATGAATCATTGCTTTAAACATGAATCGCCAATCAAAGGATGTGATATTTACATCAACACAGATTCAAACACCCCATTTTCAAATGATAGATACATATCCCAGGACCTGGTTCCACCATCATAAGCCTACAAATCTGTCGCAAAGAAGTATTAGACGTCACCAAACTTAAAACCACGAGAAGTTTGTTCAAAGTGCAATATATTTCTCAAGACCATGAGTATACATAATAAGTAAAGACCGACCAAAGGCCAGCCTCGTCCATAATTTCACACAAACTGACCCGAAAAACTCATGCATTCCACCACAGAACCTAGATACATAAGAAAACTGAGGCCATATACCAGATACTCTAAAAACACAAATCAAATAAAACAAGAAAACAGAACCGATGTCATAGTCACATCCATATCCATAGCCCATAACCAGACAGAATATTTTGGCTACGAGAAAATTGCTCTGGTACAAAGTTATAAACTCCCTTTCCCACACGCGTGCGCACAGCCCAACCTCTAAGATCAAATTCCAGAATACGCAATCAATGATACTTGCAAAAGCATGGTCCACTCACCGGAACTGATGCCATAGCCATATCCATAACCATATCTAGACAACAGAAACTGCTAAGGAATAGCTCCGATTCATACTTCTCCTAGAAGTGCCAAGCCATACCCCCTCTCCTGATCCCTAAACCAGATTTTTGAGACTACCCAGGTTACAATATCTACAGTTAGAGTTACTTCACTTCTTTCCTTCTTATGAAGGAAAAGAATTCAGACCACACTTCCATGATCAGAAGCATCTTCATAGTAATAAGGCGAGAGCTTCCCATCCTTACTAGAGGGGGGCTTCACTTTGGCCTCAAAATTACACTCAAGAAGAAGCTTCACCACTCTCCTCATTGAGGGCCGGCTGATGGGAAGAGGGCTAGTGCATAGGCGGCCCACGTTAAGAACTGCAGACATCTCCTCCATGAAGCAACCAGCGAGCCTCGGGTCCAGTACATGTTCAGGTCCTTTCCTCTCCACAATTGAACTAACCCATTGAACCAGGTCTTTGCTCTCGCCAAACTCTGGATCGACTGGCCTTTTCCCTGTGACCAACTCAAGGAGAACCACACCGAAGCTGTATATATCGCTCTTCTCATTCACTCTGAGCGTATATGCATACTCTGCAAAAGAAAAATGATTTTTGTCAATGAAGAATTTAAACACAGATTGGATAGCAATTGGGGGATGTTTCAGCAGTTCTAGAAGAAATCACTGCAGGTTTTGAACCAAGAACAACTGAAACTCAACAAAAAAGTTTTACATATTTGTCCTGAAATTCATGCAAAATTTAACGTGTCAAATACATTAGAAACAAGTTCAAGAAAATTAGGTAAAAGAATGGGAATTTGAGCTGATGTCAGATGGATTTAGTTTAGGAAAGTTGACCATGGTTTTTCTGTGACATCTACTGAAACTTCACAAAAGAGAGGAAAATTAACCCTAAAATATTTGAAATTTGAAGGATAAAAAATGATGGAATCAAAACATTTGTCAAACTTGTCAATACCAAAAAATTGAGTTTCCCAAAATCCAAACCTTTGCACAATCTTGATAATAATTCCCAAAGTTCGAGTTTCTATTGCTCATCCTGATCCACTTGAGCAATAGACAACCAAAAACTAGGCTTTGGTTTTCTGAAAGTCAATAAATGAGTTTTCCCATGACCCAAATTATAACCAAAACTAAATCTCAAACCATAACATAACAGCAAGCAATTAATTGAGCAAAAAAAAATAACGCAAAGAACAAAAAGAATCCTTAATCCATGAAATAAGTATACCCGGTGCGATGTAGCCATATGACCCTGCAACAGCAGACATGGAATTCCCCCCCTTCCCAAAGGCAGCCTCAAGGATCTTCGCAAGCCCAAAGTCTGCAACTCTCGCCCCAAATTCAGCATCGAGCAAAATGTTGTTCGACTTCACATCCCTATGAACAATAGGAGGCACACAGTCGTGGTGAAGATAGGATAGCCCCTCTGCTGCCTCCACAGCTATCTTGTATCTTATAGGCCAATCAAGAAGCCCAGCTTTTGGACTATGAAGGACATCACCCAGACTACCATTTGCCATGTATTCATACACCAGGAGCTTGCAATCCTTGTTGGTGCAACAGCACCAGAGCCTTACAATGTTTTTGTGGCGAATCTTACCAAGAGTTTTGACCTCGGCTTCAAATCCATAGTCACCAGAGGCCTCAGCTTTCAAGGAGCCCCATAGCCTCTTCACTGCAACTGTTTCTCCATTACTCAAAATAGCTTTGTAAACCTTTCCAGATCCCCCACTCCCAATAAGATTATCTTCGTCGAGGCAGTCTAGGACCTCATCTTCCCGGAAACTCAATTTGTGGAATGAAGTGAGAATCCATTTCGACTTGTCCAGATCCTTCTTTCTCTCGGATGTCTTGAATTGCATGTATTTCCAGTAAAACCAGGCCAACCCAACTGCCAAAACAAGACCAGCTAGAATGAAAATAGACCTTAAAACCCAAACGAGACCACTCGAACTAGAGGCTCTGTTACAGGGCCTCAGGAAATCAACATTATCGCTGCACAAACCAGGGTTGTTCAAAAAGCTGGAATTATACATCTCATTATTGAAAGAGGGGGGGATCCCTCCGGTTAATCTATTACCAGAGAGATTAAAGGCGTTAAGCTTCAGGTTTTGGAGCTGAGAAGGGATGGTCCCAGTTAATAAATTCGAGGAGAGGTCAAGATAATTCAAGACAGGCAAGCTCCCGATCTCGGCAGGAATCTGACCCGAGAACCTATTTCCAGCAAGATTTAGTTCATTGAGCTGCCTACACTTCTGAATATTAGAAGGGAGCTCCCCTGATAACTTATTATTTTGCAACTCCAACTTAACCAACTGGGAAAGCACGACCAAACTCTCAGGTAAAGGACCAGTAAATTGGTTATTCCCACCAGAAAACTGGTCCAAGTTATAAACTTCCCCAATTTCTTTAGGAATCTCCCCGGAAAATCGATTCTCTGATATTGTCAGTTGAGATAGGTTTTTTGCCCTTGCAATTTCTGGCAAAATCTCACCAGAAAATGAGTTTTGTGCGAGCTCCAGAGTATAAACATGGGGTAACCCCCAAAAAGCAGCAGGAACCACACCCGAGAGCTTGTTATTTCTCAACCTTACCCTGATCAAACTCTGGCAACTCCCATAACTTTCAGGCAAATTTCCGGTCAACTCATTATCCATTAAAAGCAGCTCTTCAAGGACTCCCCCTTTACAAATATCCCCAGGAAGTTCGCCAGAAAATTGATTCCCCACCAAATCCAGCAAAACCAGAGGAGAATTCCGGCCAAGACCAGCAGGAATAGGGCCGCTGAGCCGGTTCTCAAACAGTTTGAGCTCATACAACTTAGTCGAACGTGTAATCTCTTCAGGCAAGCCACCGACAAACTGGTTAGAGTAAAGGCTAAGGGAGGCCAGGTTCAAGCCACAAAGCTCATGGGGTATGGAGCCATTGAGCATATTTCTGGACGCATCGAACCTTTCCAGTGATTTCATTGCGCCCATTCCATCAGGCAATGGACCAGAAAGCTTGTTAGAGTAAAGCTCGATTTGGACAACGTTCTCTAGCCTAGTCAGGCTCATAGGGATCAACCCACTGAGATTGTTATAGGTCAGGTCCAGGTTGGTGAGGTTCTTCAGCAAACCCAGGCTCGGCGGGATCGTGCCCACCAGGTTGCACCCAGAGAGCCATAGGACCTCAAGCCCGGTCAGTTTACCAAGCTCAGATGGCACCGGCCCAGGCTGAAAAGGATTATAGGCAAGCCTGAGCTCGACAAGCGTCGAAATTTTGCTCAAAAATGACGGAATAGTGGCATTCAAGAGGTTGTTGAAGAGTGAGAGGACTTCAAGTCGCTGGAAATTTGCATAGGAGACAGGAATCGCACCGGAAAAGTTGTTCGTAGAGAGATCGAGGTGCCGGAGATCCGGCAAGTCAGCCACGGTTTCCGGCAAAGCACCAACAATAAGGTTCTGAGACAGGTCAAGGAATTGCAGAGTTTTGCAAGAGGAGAAAGAGAGAGGAGAGAGAGAGCCACCGATAAAGTTGTTAGAGAGAGAAAGATTGAGGAGGCGGGGTAGGCGGCAGGCCAGGGAGGGGAAGGGGCCTGCGAGGTTGGAGTTGGAGAGGTCGAGGGCGGTGACGGAGTGCGGGGCGGTGGACTCGCAGGTGACGCCGCGCCACGCGCACGGCGTCTCCGCGCGCTCGTCCCAGGTGGCGAGAGCGTTGTCAGGGTCAGACAGGCCGCGCTTTATGCTCAGCAAGAAAAGGCCTTCTTGGTTGAGGCCTAAGGCGAGGCGCGCGCCTAGAGAGACAAAGAGGAGGACGATGCTGAACAAAGGCCTGCCCGCTACCATTGTTGCGGTCGCGTAGAAGGGGACGCCACCCAGGAAAACAGGCCTGTGTGACTCCTCTCTCTTTCTAGAAACTCACTCTCTTCTCTCTCCTCTGTATATTTTCCTCATTTTCTCTCTAAATCTTCCTTCCCCTCTCTCTCTCTCTCTCTCTGAATCCTCCTTTCTCTCTCCTCTGTGATGCTTGGAGTGGTCCAAGAACGCCGTCCCGTCAGTCTAGTCCATTTTGCGCTGTGGGGGGTTTTGAGATCTCGAGGCCATCCGACAGCGAAGATTAGAGATATTATGGAGCGTTTCAATGCGGTGTTTGTACTGGGAATTGTTCCATTTTCTCTCTCTGTTGATCTTTTTGAAATTTACGTTTGACATTGCAGGACTGTGCAGCTTCTTCACTTCTTCTGCCTCGCTTTAATAAGTGAAAGAGAGAGAAGGGGCCTCTGAAAAAACGAGTTTACCATGCGAGGAGAGAGAGAGAGAGAGAGGAGGGAGGAAACGAGAAATGTATGTGTGGTTCATGTGAAAAACGGCACGATGCCGGATTTATTCGCAGAATGGACTTTTTATTCCTAGACAATTTGCATTTTTTGACGCGCATATTTTTCAGTTTAGTTTTTAATACTTTTTCACGTTGGTTTTCGATTCCTCATAAAGTGCTTGTTTTTTTATGAGAAAAAACATTACTCCAAAAAAGTCATCTCTCTCCTACTCTCTCTCTCTCTTATTGTCTCAAATTATTAGGCTCCTTTACACCCCTTTTTCACATTCCTCTCTCGGAAAATATACAAATAGAGAAAGAAATGGGGTGGCAAGAAACGGTATTATCAAAATAAGGATTGGGTAGCTACTTCGTAAACTACAATAATATTATCGGATAAACAAATAAAATAATATAATTTTTTGAAACCGCTTTCTATTTTAATGTCTTTTGGCCTTAGTTTAGCTTGGGTTGGTTGGCGGGAGAAAAATTCCCTAAAATACCAACCGGGTAAAAGGAGTGAATCTATTCTCATTTTTGACCGGTTGCACTATTCTCTTCATTTGGGTAAATAGAACTGTCTTTCTCTCCATTTGGAGAATACGAGTTCGGGACATAAAAATCATCTTGTTTTAGAGCGAGAAAGTACAACAGTTGTTGCTGTGGGGTTACTTACCATCCATTTCTAGAGAGGGTATGATGGTAAAAAAAAAAGAAAAAAACTCGCAGCGAAGGTGGCAATGGACCTTATCAGAAACCGACCGCAATGAATATGAATCAAATTTTTTGACCGAACGGATCGAATCTAGGTCCAAAACTTAAATTCGAATTCCATTCGCGTCTAGATCCGAATCCAGCCAGACCCCAGCCTCTCTAGGCACCATCTTGAGCCTGAATTGGCCCAACTAGTGTGCAAGAGTGTGTTGTAAGGGTGGGGACCAGGTGGTGGAATTTGACAAAGGGTTGACAGGGAGTCACCGTATGGAGAGAGAAGAGATGATTTGGAAGAAGAGAGAGAGATGATGAGAGAGAAGAGATGGAGAGAGAGAGAGAGAGATGATGATGAGGAAGAAGAGGAAACAACTTTTCCCGTATTTTCCAAGTAGGCGGCTCACTACCTTCTGAGTTGTCACACATCATCTTCCCCTCTAAATAATAAAGGGCATAATTGGAAATTTTTAAACCATCCATGAGAGAAAGTCGTAATGACTAAAATGCCCTTATAACCTAGAAACTTATGGGCACGCCGGCTAATAAATGGTAAGTAGACTTGCTACTATTCCATCGCTATCCTCTCATTAAATAGCCACAGGCACCTCTGCCACAAATTATTGGAAATTGTTCTTTCAAATTACCATGCTGCGCTTACCAGAAAAAGGAAAATAAAAACACAGGGTTTGGTTAGGGTTTTCTTAGGAGTATTTTGCTTAATACATGTAATATATTTGGACTCTTAGTACTTACCCCCCATTATAATATTGTAACTTTTTGTGTAGGGGTATTTAGGTACTTAATTAAAAAATATTTTTTTTATAACAAAAAAACATATTTATTAATTATAGTAGATAATTTAGTGTGATTTTACTTTTATAGAGTATTACTTATTTTTTAACTATTGATCAAATGTAATTAGTTTTTATAAAAAAATATCAATTATACCTCTCATAATACAAGAAATACCTTTACTTAAAAAAAATTGTATTACAAAATAAAAATAATGAATGTCCAATACATTAAAGAAATACCCCATTTCTAAAAGTACCTTAAACAAAAAAATGAAAATCTTATAAAAAAAAAAAAGATAATTCTCTTAAATTATGCACAGTTTTGTCCATGTCAATATCATTAAGGATATGTTGTACACTCTCCTTCACCCAAAAGCCTCATAAACAAAGTTTAAAACCGAAGAAAAGAAAACCAAAAGCGAGAAAAGGCTCTCTCTATCATAATGACTGAAGCACTTGCCACTAAGAACTTTGGGTCAATAATGGTTATAAAAGGGTGCCCGGCCCTCTCTTTTATTATTATCCCAAGCTCGCCAACTTTGAGGAGGATACGAGCGGGGCCATGAGCGTGATGCCAAAGCCTGACTCGCTTTTCGGCTACTTTTTAATCAAAGACATTACATAATATACTATAAGTGCTATCTTAGCCCTCTATTCCCTGGATGAAGGGTTTGTAGTTAAGATGCTTTTTTTTTTTTTATCGTGTGACTCAATGCTTTAAAGCGATTTTTAACCATATGGATGGAAATTAGTTGAGACTGAACCGGTTCGAAATGGTTAATGCATGGTTCCCCCAAAAATCGCCTTGTATATATTTTTTCTCTTTCTAAGCTTATTTGATATTTTATTAGGTTCTCTATAAATCCCCATCCCATTAACCTCTACTTTAATTTTAATTTTACTTTATTAATACTTTTCTAGAACACAAACTCGGGCATATCTAGACCCAATATCATTGCTCCGACAATCTGATATAGATCTATGGGTGAACGATCTCTCCCAAAAATCTAGGTTTTAAATATAGTGGTGAGAAAGAAGGCAAAAGTTAATTAAATAACGATAATGATCGAAAATGCCTCTATATTTTTCAAAACTGCTATAATTTTTTAGAAATTACATCCATACGCAACAACTTTTTTATTTATTCAAAATTCCCTTCCCAGCCCTAATAGGAATGTGATGTCGTAAGGACCTATTGCTATGCTTCTCTTGGACATCACGAACCTATTAGAGCCATGATCCACCATTATTGTCTTTTTTGATGATATCATTCACATCTGGTATGAAATTCATAGCCTTATATATATGAAATGAAAAAAGAAATAATATTTATCCTATTTGGGTTATCATATGGGAAATGTGGCTTCCTCAAGAGAAAGAAGCATGGACACCCTTTGCATAAGAGATATGACCTCCATATAAACAAAAGTGAGTATGAAGAGAAACTTTAGGATGGTGCTTTCGTATGAGCCATATAAATCTTTATATTTTTATAATTTGCATGTTTTATGCTTTACTTCTCATATCATGGTTTGGAGTCTAGTTGATTTTGTTTGTAGTGGGTTAAGTACACATGCCTAGATTCGACCCAACTTTCAGAATTCTTATTTTCAGGTTCTTAAATCATTAGTATACGACATATGACACGAGTATGCCGAACATATGTTTGACAGGTCCAAAAAGCAAATCATGTATTGCACTTAGCCCGTGCACAAACATCTATTTGAGGAGGGCAAAGGGCAAAGAGCACCTCGCAAGCATGCGTGCGTGATGCTCCACTAGACTCGCTTTTCTTGACTGTCTTTTTCTCGTTTATTTATTTTTATGAAGTTAGGAACATTTATTTTTAATTTGGGTTTAGATTATGTCTTCCTTGTCAGCAATAAGACAAATAAGTTTTTCTAAAAGCTAGAATTTTAAACAAGGGTGAGGTTTGCATAAGGTGTCAATCTCGCCTCAAAACCATGCCGAAAATGCAATTTCGGTGTCACAAGGGCTTAAGATGATATGAAAATCTATTGTTGCCCTCAGTTATGAAATTTAAAGTTTTAGAAATAACGACGATCAAGCAGATCTATAAACACTTGAAAATCTTAAAAATGGATGACTCAGATAATGTGTTAGAAGATGAATTATTTTTAAGACTAAAACTTTCAGTTTTTTCATATCAATAAATCTTGAGGTTAAGAAGATTGATTTTGAAGGTTTTCCAGCATCGAAACAACCTTCGATAGTGAGTTTTTTAAGTGCACCTTACGCTTACATTAACACGTTCAGACCTTATAAAAACTTTTTCCTTTAATCAATGTTATTCTAAAGCAACAAAACCACTTGGTGTGCACGCCTAATTGAGTTGAGATTGTCCATTTAAAGGAGTCGAGATTTCTAACCTGCTTTTTTAGCCATTGGATCATTTGATGCCTAGCCAAATGCGCCGTACACAACTAACAACTGGTGTGTCGGTGCATGGTTTTATTAGGTGAGGCCATAATAATATCCATTATGATAAAAGATTGTGAATGTTAATTATCTACAATAATACCACCATACGACTTTCATCTGTTCTAGAGTAGTCACCATGGTGAATTCCTATGTTCAAAGGCCTTCTTCATTGACATCCACAAACAAATACTACAAAACATGAGAAAATGAGAAGGCTAAATTGGTCACATATAAGGTACCCACTTTATATTGTATAAGTAAGGAGCATCTTTAAATTCTGCCTGAAAAAATATAACTTTGATATCGAATGTCTTACGATGGCTTGAAAATTCATGTTCATTCTGATTATAAAATTTAAAATTTAAAAAATGGTGTAACTTTAGCCGATCTATAAACTTTTCAAAATCTTCAAAATAGATGGTTGAGATAATTTGTTACAAGATTATCAAATTTTATAACTTGTAATTCCTTGTTTTTTTGTTGACATGCATATCGGGGTAGAGGTGATCAATTGAAGGTTTTACAACTTCAAAACACTCTTTTTTTACTTGATCTTTTAGGTTAGTCTTACATCTATAGTATAAGGTTGCGACCTTGTTAATTTTTCCCTTTAACTTTTGGCTTTTATTTTTGCCTTTCTATTTATATGTAAGCATTAAAGTTTAGTGCCTATGTCGCTAGCCGAATAGGTAGGTTGGTCTATGTGAGGGAAGTTCCGGAAAATTTAAAATAAAAAAACCGAGAAACATTGCATCGAAAATGTAATTCACTTGGAAAACGTTTTTCTTTTCGAGAAAAGAAAATGGATAATATATTTATATTCAAAGCATACACGAATTTTCATGGGTGAGAAAAGAACATCTAGCATGACAATAAATATCGCTTAATAACGCGATATTCATCGAAACTACTCTTCATAGTTTCTACTATAAATAAAGCTCAAAATTTTCAAAAATCTCATCTATATCCCTGTTTTTTAATATTTGTATTTTTTTGACGAAAATGCTTTTTAAGGTAGTCTTGGATTCATGAAAGCATCACGATCGACCCAAAACTGTGATAGAATTTCAAACACCATTATGATTATTGGATTAGTGGAAATTATAGAGTATCACGGTCTTGTAAACATTGTGATGCCTCTTTTGACCATCACGATATTATAAACATAGTGATGGTTATGAGCATATTAGAACTTTAAAATCATCACATTTTGTATAGTGTCGTGATGTTTTTATTGTATATCACGACCTTTGAAATACTCTGATGCCTTTTTTGACCACCACAGTCTTTTAAACACCATGATGGTCATGAGTATATTGGAGCTTTGAAATTATCATGATTAGTAGAGTGTCGTGATGTATTTCTTGTACATCACAACCTTTGGAACATCGTAGTACTTCTCTTGACCATTGCACGTTTTAAACATTGTGATGGTTATTTGGGTACTGGTACTTTAAAAGCATCATAGTCTTTCGCCACAGCCATCACGATTTTGGGTCGACCGTGATGGCTTCCCAAATCTAAACTACTGAAAAGGGTAATTTCATAAAAAAAAATGCAATCAATTGAGAAAAAGGGTATGGATGAAGTTTTAGAAAAATGAAAAGTTTATATAGAGCCAAGGCTCTAAACAATCAAATTAGAGCCTACCTCAAAAAATTTAACTACAAAAGGTTGTTTTGATGTCTAAATATCTTCAAATTAATCATCTGGACATCAAGATGCATGGACATGAGAAAAAAATAGATTTTAAGTTTTGGAAATAGTGTATTTTGTGATGTTTCAAGATTTTTAAGTTTTCATAGATATGTCAATCTACACTATTTTTGAACCTTTAAATTTTATAAATAAAAATAA
This sequence comes from Amborella trichopoda, assembly GCF_000471905.2. The sequence continues at coordinate 4,129,825 of NW_006499855.1, forward strand.
AAATATATTTTAATGCGATCACAAAGATTTCCAATATTGAAACCACATTTGTTGACACTATTTGAAAGTAGGCTCTAATTTGATTGTTTAGAGTCTAGGCTCTATACAAACCACATCCAAAAGAAATCTAAAAAAAAAAAGCGAAATTTTCATATGAAAAACCCTAGGCCCTCATTCCGTTTTTCTTTCAAGCGGCATAAGAAAACCCCTAAAGATTTTACCATACCCTTTCACTCTTTTATTGATTTTTTATCATAAAAATTAGAAAAAAGTTTATATAAGGTTGCAACCTTATAATGTAGAGCTACGGATGCACCTCAAAAATCCATCGAAAAATGTAGTTTTAATGTTGAAAAACCCTTTGATTGATCATCTCGACATCGAGATGTATGACCATAAAAAATAAAAAGATTTTAAGTCTCAGAAATAGTGCATTTTACAACTTGTTATCTACACTGTCCATTTTCAAGATTTTCATATGTTTATAGATCTACTTGATTTTAACTATTTTTTACACTTAAAATTTTATAATTAGATATAAAAATAGATTTTGAGATAATCCTAAGAACATTTTACATCAAAATTATATAGCATGATAAAATTCAAATTCACACCTTACCTCTACAGCTACGGATGTATCTGCATGATTGCACCCTAAAAATTAATTGAAAAAAATCTTTTTATACCATTTCAACCCAAAAATAATTTTAATAGGTGGAAAGAGAAAAATATGGTTAAAAAAGTTTTTGGGTTGAAATGGTATAAAAAAATTTGTTGGGAATAATTTTTATGGCAAAAAATCAATAAAAGAGGGAGATAAGAGATGAGGTGGTGCGGTGACATCTTGAGAGGTTTTCCTGCTCGAAAAAAAAAAAAAACAAAACAAAAGCTTACCATGAAATAGTATGAAAAATTAAGATTCTATATGAAATTTTCTCCTAAAAATTATGTTTTTTATAATTTCCATAAAACTAACTATCAACATAACTGGACAAAAAAAAAAAAAAACAAGGTTTGTGTTTTAGACTGTCATCACAGGCACACAGAGTAACCGTTGGCATTTAAGGCGCTGCCTTAAAATTGACATCTGTGGCCGCAAATCCATATTTTTCCCTCCATTTTAAATCTCGGTCTTTTCTCCAAAAATTCACCCGGCCTCTCAATTTTGAACTCAAAATGTTGGACCATTCTCGAAAAATTTGGCGCCTACCGACACATACGGCGAGCCCCCGACACATAATAATCAATACCATTATTCAGTTCCAAAAATACAGCCCATATCTGTCCAAAGTTGAAAATGAAATCGACATGTAAACTTCAGGAGAAATTTATGATGAAATTCAAGCGAACATTGCAAATTCTGATGTAAATTTTCAACTAGTGGTTCTCCTTTTATGTTTGGGTACGTATATACTATGCTTCCTTGGAACTTGGAAGCATATTTTAATTCTACTCCTTCGGTCAAAGACTTATTTGGGAGGATTTTTTTTTTTCAATATGAAACTTTGTGAAGCGCTTAAGAATCACTAGATGATTGTTCTCGAAAAACAAAAATGAAATTTGGCTTTAAAAATTAGATGGTCTCTATTCCATCTCAAGACATTTTTCTTTTCAAATGCATACAAGTTCTTTTTATTGAGACTATTCTATGGGTTGAAGAGGTTATATCTCCAAATTTTGAGTTCCTAACATTAATTCTAAGTGAGATTTTACACGATGGAGTAGATGAGCATTCTACCTTTGAGGGAGTAGAATATCTTTTGGCTTTATGTCTATCCACCTATTGAGCCTAAGTCTCATAGTTCAAAACTTGAAGGTATTTGAGCTTCGAGCTTTTGAAGTTAAAAAAATGGTAAAGATCTTGTTGATCCATAAGTACCTATTTTTAGGGTGAAATGGACCGTTTAAATAATGTATTATAATATACACTATTTTAGGGCTAGAACTGCTTTTTTTTATAATTATTTAACAACCACATGATCAAGGTCTATATGATCGATTTGAAGATCTTTTGACATTTCGATGAGTTTCAAGGTGAGGCTCTAGCTGCAGCCCTATCAAAACACTGTCCATAGAAAAATGGTTAATCTAACTTTGAATCCTGTAATTCAAATTAGGATCAGTACGTGGTAAATTATTATTTGAGAAACTTTATAATTGTCCGCTTCCTATTGTTTTAATTTTTTTTGTAATTTATTATAAAATATATATGATGATTTATCTCGAGAATCACGCCCAAGTTGGATGGAATGAGTCAAAGACATGGTGATTCATAGCCTAATTATTGTATTATATACTACCTCAATAGTATCATAAAATTTCATAGGCGTAATCACCACTTAATTAAAATTGATGGGCGAGTGTGACCATTAAAGGCCTTATGAGTACTTGTAAAATGAAATGATATAGTGGAACATAAACTCAATGGGAGTGTAGTCTCTCGTGGACCATACCAAGCAAACGATGTTTGCTAATACCAGACTATGTTTGACGATCTAAGCCAGTTGGTTGGGAAAAACCCATGTTACCAACGTATATAGTATAAACCGATAATGGTTCTAATGGGTCATCCCTTGATGAGGTCGAAATATGCCCGGATGAGTGAGCCGAGGGACTGTGTGACCCTTGTATGTGATGGTGGCCTTCAGAGATGAGAGGAGGGTCAAAGCCTCATCTATGTACTATCACACGACATGCATATTGATAGATCATTTCGGGAAAGCAAGCCACCTTTCAAGGTGAAACGTATACATGTATAAAAAATACCTTTATGTGCCATAGGAGATGTGGTCGCATCGGATCTAGGTGACTTTAGACCGTCTCTAAGGGGATAACTTGAAATCCACAGACTGGGATTGCGACCCATTGGCTTATCAGTAAGACTTTGGTGACCCACTAATGAACCCCTACATAGACTGCAAGACATGGGAAATACTTGGTCGATTTGATAAAGCAAGTGTGGTCCGTAGTCCGCAGTTGAAGGTGGAGTGCCCTAGTGTTTGATTAATTTAATTCCTAGACCATATGTGTTATTTTCCCATCTAATGAATTTGATTATGTTTGTTTTATGATATATATGATTTTATAATTATTATTTGAACTTTTCTAGATATCTGGACATTTTATTTATCAAATTTGGATTTATAAAATCAGAGATATTGATTTTGCATTGATTTAAATATTCAAATAAATTCTAAAATTAATTTATTAAGTTTTTAAAATACTTAAAATTGCATAGGTGCCCATTGGGGGCATAGGGCCACCATGGCCTAGATGGTGGGGCCCATGAGATCCTCTCATGGGTGTGCCCCACCAATTAGAAGCTTTCTATTTTTATGATAAGTGATTTTGGCTTATAGGCCAAGTTGCTATGTGTTTTGGAAATGTATTGGCTTGAGGAAGCTTTGAATGAATTTTTTGAAAGCATGAGAAGACTTGTGGATTATTTTGGTATGTTCAATATTATATTTGGAATTACTTTATTTAATTTTTATTGATGGAAAAATAGTTTAGGAAATGGGGATAAATATTCTAGCACATTTCATAATGTTGATGTCTCATCTATGGAATGAAGGGCTCAAATCTCTTACTCCACAAGTTACCCATGATAAAAAATTCACATTCAATCTCACATGAGAGGCAAGCCAAGGAAAACTCTAAGAAATATTAATCTTATTCAAACCCTATAAAAAAGGGATTGTCTCTACTCAAAATCTCTACACATTATCTTCCTATATATCTCTCTTATAAAAGCCTAAAGGGGGCACGCCCCACTCTCTCCACCTCTTCGATCTCTCTCTCATCTCTCAACTATAGATTTGTGGCTAAGGGTTTTAGGGTGTAGCAAAAAGAGAATCAATTCCTCTCAAACTAGGTTGCTAAGGGAATTTACCAAGGGTTTGAGTTTCTGATTAAAGTGGTTCACGTTTTATTGGTGTGGTTTGGCCTAACCTTGCTTTCCTATTCGAGATTGAAGGTTGATCATTGATCCCATGCCATCAGATGGTGATGACTCGGTGTGAGGTGTAATAAGCCCAATTGATGTAATATCTGGCATTCTCCTTGTATTTCTTGCTGTATTTAATTATATTATCTTTATATTTTCAAGTATAAGAATTTTGAATATTTTTTTTGTTTAAATACTATTGATTTGTTAGTTTTATAAGACTACTTGTAAGTAATGTTTGCCAAACAAAATAAAATAGGTGAAAAAAAAAAAAAAAGCCCCCGGCAATATTGCATTAGTCTTTCTTTAAAAAATCCCACCCCAAATAGGGTTGATATTAAGGCAAAAAAAATAGATGTCCAACTAGATTAGGGCTCTTTATTATATCTACTATGTTTTGAGATTTATGTGATACCTATCTAGTGTAAGATTCAAAACTTTAAGAAATGAGAGAGAAGATTGGTTTGCCCTATTTTGGGGTCATCATATGAGAAAAGTGGCTAGAGGGAAGAGGGGGTCTTTGCATTGAAAGACAAGGCCTCCATATAGAGAGAAGTAAGTTTTTTATAAAAAAGAACACGGTTCATCCTATAAAGTAAAAAGCTGGTTTTTTTATAGAGAAGCAGTTCTCATGAAGATTTTGGATGACATCTTCTTTTAGTGAGAGTCTCATTGCTCTTAAGATTTCTTCTTGGACAATGGTTTGGTTAGGGCATTTGAGATGAAAGATTTGTGAGTCGTTAATCAAATTATTGAAATGAGTACACTTAGGGATAGGAAGAACAAGAAATATGATTAACTCAAAAGAGTGGGATTCCCTAGAGATGGCATTCCCTAGAGATGCAGTATCTCTTATATTGAGAGGCAAGGTTTTCATATAGAGAGAAGCAAGTTTTCTACGGTGATAAATATTACATCAGTGTCTCTTGTAGGGTGAGAGGATAGTTTCTTATAGAGAAAAAGTTTCTATGGTTGTTTTTTCTCGTATCCCTTTTTGTTGAGAGAAAGTATCTATTACTGTCAAGGTATTATTTTTAAACAATGATTAAAGTTATGTAATAGAACATCAATAGGTGATGTTAGTCGGGATATTTTGTATTAAAAGATTGCTCAATGGGGATTTATAGAAGATTAAGGAGGTAATTTTGTGTCCCAAAATTTGTGATGTAACTCTTATTGGTATAGTAGATTTCAATTTGTCATATCCGTGCAGTAGTCACTTGAGGGTGAACAATAAAAATCTAGGTTTTTTTGTGGAGTGTGTATTTTGTACTTTATTTCTTGTATTATTGTTCATATTCTTTGTTAATTTGTCTTTGGCCAGTTAAGTACACATTCTTGGTGGGATCCAACTTTATAAGTATTTGTTTCCACGTATAAGAGGACTCTTACATTCTAACTAACAATTAAGTAAATAACTTAATGTTTTTGTTTTTTTTTTTTTTCTACTTTATAACATGCCACAATTTGAAAATAATAAATAGCACCTGTAGCAAACTCAACAAGCAAATTGTACACTAGCTCCCTCAAATAAAAACCCACTTTTTTAGATTTGTTTGAACCATGGGATTCACCTTAGAATTATTGAAATAAATAAAAGGTTCGGCCAAATCCCCCAATTCCCACCCATTCTATTGTATTATTCTAATTTTTAAAAAATTTCACTATTCCAAATTATAATTATTATTTAAATTTTCTTGATCTATTGGGTCCAAATTTGGCTAAATCATCCATTTCCACCCATTCTAATTTTTTTTCTTCAAATTTTAAAATTTCCAAAATCAAAATTATTAAGTTTTCTCACACTAGAGAACCGGGCCTAATTCGACATGGAATGGCAATCCAGATTGGTCCAGCAAATGACCAATCTAGCCTCTAGATCTTCATTTTAAAACACTCTTTGTAACACTTCATGTTAACAAAGTGCATGCATGCTATGCTCTGTGAGCAGCATAGTTTATTTGTACTCCCGTGGTTAAAGGATCTACTTGGGAGGAATTTTTCAATATGATATTTTGGGATCCCCTTAAGAATTACAACATTATTATTCTAAAAAAAAAGTTAGAGTTTTTGTAACAATTAGATCTTACCATCTAAAAATTGGATGGTCTCTATTAAATGTCAAGAAATTAATTTTTTCAATTGAATAGAGGGTACAATTAGATTTTTTTTTACCGAGATTAATCTATGGGTTGAATACGTTAGATCCACTAGGTGAGGTTTTACTTGAGGGAGTAAATGCGCATTTTACTCCCCATGGGAGTAGAGTATCATTTGGCTCTGACAAATAAAAAGAGCTACCCAAAAGTGGAACTTCCAACTTCATAATAGAAGTTCCGGTTTTCATGCATGCCCATGATATTATGCAAAATGACAATAAATCAATCATAATTCATAAAGAGCACCTTGAAGAAATCTGTAATTCATTACATTAATAAAATCCAAATCCAAAACTAGGCCCATTTCGCAAAAGTAAGGATACGGGCACATGTGCCCGAATATTTGGAAATTTGGTTCCGTCAATAGAAGTGAAACTGGGGTCAACATTATTCGCTGTTTAGTGCTAATGGCGTGGGACCAAGGTGGGCTCGCCCTGTGAGGTCGGGCACTGTTTGTGTTGCCTCTATATCTCTGTCTCTCTCATTGCAATCGTGATGATAAATGTGGGGCATTGCTGATTTTTTAAAATTTATTTTCTTACTATTTTTTTAATCTTATTTTTATGTGTTTTGTTCAAGGGTGCGGTTTGTATAAAGCTTAAGCTCTAAACAATCAAATTAGAGCTCACCTTTAAATAGTGTCGAGAAATGTAGTTTCAATATTGGAAATATTTATGATAGCTTTAAAATATATTTTCATTTTTAGTCGTAAAATTCAAATTTTAAAAAATAGTATAGATCGAGCAGATCTATGAAAATTTGAAAATCGACGGTCCAACAGTGCATTACAAGATGCACTATTTCCAAAACTCGAAATCTATTTTTTTCTCATGTCCATGCATCTTGATGTCGAGATGATCAATATGAAAACATTTAGGTATCAAAACAACATTTTTTAATGAAATTTCTAAGGTACGCTCTAATTTGGTTGTTTAGGCTCTAATTTGATTGTTTAGAACCTAGGCTCTATATAAAATTTTTCCTTTGTGTATCCTTACTTTCAATTTATACTTCCTAGCTTTTTAGATTTTTTGTATAATTTATAAGAGAAAAGTTTATATAGAGCTGACGCTCTAAACAATCAAACTTGAGCCTACCTCAAAAATTTCACTAGAAGCTATTGTTTTGATGCCAAAATATCCTCAAATTGATCATCTTGACATCAAGATGCATGGACATAAGAAAAAAAATAGAATTCAAGTATTGGAAAAAGTGTATTTTATAAAGCATTTTTGGACCATCAATTTTCAAAATTTTCAAGTTTTCATAGATCTGTCAATTTACAGTATTTTTGAAGCTTTAAACCTTATAAATTAAAATAAAAATATATTTTAAGACGGTCACAAATATTTTCAGTATTGAAACCATATTTCTCGATACTATTTGAAGGTGGGCTGTAATTTGATTGTTTAGAGACTAGGCGCTATACAAACCGCACCATATTTATAATGCTTTAACCAGTGGTTTAAAAAACTGATCAATACCCTGGATGAGGCACCCAAAAAATCCATCCGAATCAGTGAATCGGTGATCCGGATTGGGAATCGACACAATCGGTAGGATTTAATCTTAAAAAAAAATCCGATTTTTTTTTTAAAATTCATTATAAATATTTTTTTTAGGAATCCAATAAAAAATGGGGGTACTCCATTGAGAAATTTCATTTTTTTTGCGTTAATATGTGAATATTAAGATGTTTTTTCTCTGCATGAACTACTGTTACTATTGAATTTACATCACACAAAAGGATAAGCATAGAATTATCATGGATGAAATATATCATTATACATGGACTACAATAAAGAATGGGTTAAATCGATGAAAAAATGGCCACCAAATCTTGAATTGGTAGAAAACCCTAACTCACTAAAAAAACCCAAATTATTACAACCTAATTAACTATAATCCAAAATTATTACAACCTAACTAATTATAAAATTATATACTTAAATTGAAATTGTTGGTTTACATTTTATAATTATTTTACTATATAAATAACAACAAATCTAAAATATCTTATAATATCATCTAATTTAAAATATATTATTGACAACTGTAAGAGAAAATAGCACATGTATAATTTATAATGCAATTTTTTTTCCAAAAATCTAGTTTTTAAGGTTTTTAAAATAAATTTAACGGAAGAGATTGTTAGTAGAGAGAGAGAGATGGATATTTCAAATAGCCTTAGTGTATGAACCCTATCTTTAAATTAATATTCCTAAATTTATGTTAAAGATCACCATGTTATAAACAAAAAAAGTATAATTAGACCATTTATTCCTAAGTAAAAAAAAATCTAACAATAGTCATTCATATATGAGAGAGAAAAAAATAGCGAACATGCTTCAAACCTATATTGTATTACCTTTATATATCTAATTTTTAACCTT
>NW_006499855.1:4138342-4149555 GCF_000471905.2 Amborella trichopoda
ATTGACAACTGTAAGAAAAAATAGTACATGTATAATTTATAATGCAATTTTTTTTCCAAAAATCTAGTTTTTAAGGTTTTTAAAATAAATTTAGCGGAAGAGATTGTTAGTAGAGAGAGAGAGATGAATATTTCAAATAGCCTTAGTGTATGAACCCTATCTTTAAATTCATATTCCTAAATTTATGTTAAAGACCACCATGTTATAAACAAAAAAAGTATAATTAGACCATTTATTCCTAAGTAAAAAAAAAATCTAACAATAGTCATTCATATATGAGAAAGAAAAAAATAGCGAACATGCTTCAAACCTATATTGTATTACCTTTATATATCTAATTTTTAACCTTACGATAATCATAGTTCAAATGCGTGTTTGAAAAACATGATACTTGTTGTATTAACTTTTATTTATTTTTTTGACAAGAAATACTTGCTGTATTACCTTAATTTTTTTTAAAAAAACAAAATGATGTATGCGAGAATTCAAACAAGATACCTCTACCAGCAAAGACAAACATGATAATCGCTACACCACAACACCACTTAATGTACTAACCCTCATAATAAAATGATATATTACCTTTCAAACTGGCAGTGGGAATTGTCCCACATCGAAAAATTCAACGATTGTTAATGGGTATAAAAGATTTGAGGATGCTCTTATCGACAACAAATGCATGGCATGGGGCTGCTTGATGGTCATGGTGACTATTTTACGTTAGAGACTCCGAGATGGTTTTCCGGTAGAACCGCCCACGGCAGTTTACGTTAAAGACTCCGAGCAGTTTAAGTTAGAGACTCCGAGCAAACTCAACGATTCTTGTTTAGACTCGCCCAAGTTTTTTGAATGTGTACATGTTCTCGACTCGCCTGAGTATTTTGATATTGTACATGTTCATACTTTTTCGATATTGTACATGTTCTTGATTCGCCCGAGTTTTTTGATATTGTACATGTTCCGGGTCGACTCGCCCATGCTAATCGCCCAAGTTTTTCGATAGTGTACATGTTCCCGACTCGCCTGAGTTTTTCGATATTGTACATGTTCATACTTTTTCGATATTGCACATGTTCCCGATTCGCCTGAGTTTTTCGATATTGTACATGTTCCGGGTCGACTCGCTCAAGTTTTTCGATATTGTACATGTTCCCGACTCGCCTGAGTTTTTTGATATTGTACATGTTCATGCTTTTTTGATATTGCACATGTTCCCGATTCGCCCGAGTTTTTTGATATTGTACATGTTCCAGGTCGACTCGCTCAAGTTTTTCGATATTGTACATGTTCCCGACTCGCCTGAGTTTTCGATATTGTATATGTTCATCGCCCGACTTTTTCGATATTGTACATGTTCCTAATTCACCCGAGTTTTTCGATATTGTACATGTTCGACTTGGTGACTTTTAAATCTCTGCTTTTAACATTTTTTTTTTTTACTGCTGTAAAACTCGAGTACTCGTCCTAAGTAGTGTTTTCTAACACGAAGTCGTCTGAGTACTCAAATCGGGCATGGGCGAAGTACTCGTCCTTAAGTTGCGTTTTTTAACACGAACTCGTTTGAGCACTCAAATCGGGCACGGGCCGAGTACTCGCGGTGAGTAGTATTTTCGAACTCCAGATGTGATGGGGAGGGTCGGAGAACGAAGGCAATCGTTTTTTACCAATCCATCCCATCATGAAGACTTAAGACCGCAACGTCAAGGTTTCATTTTCTCTTTCTTTAGGCTAGTTTTTCCACAAGAGAATATTGTGGTACACTTCCTTCCTCAGCAGAAACCCAAAGATCTAGAAAAGTATAAAATACTGATGTTGATGTTTGTTTTAGGTGTAACAAGGTAAGAATCACCTTCAGTTGCTATTTGTGAAAGAAGGTCGATGGGAGTTGTTATTGACCACTAAAAATTATACAATAAGACCTTTTGACTAGGAAGGTATACAATAATATTGTGATAAAGAATCTTTTTTTGTATTCAATGTATTGAATTAAACTGCAATATAATTATGGATTTGAAGAGAGGGTACAACCAATACTTGTTAAAACTATAGGGTATGGTTTCTATATAGATATAACATACAATTAAACACCGATAGATCTCAATATCCATGGCATATCTGTTGTAGTTGCCATATATGTTCACACTCCTCAAACTGGAGATGATTTGAAATGAATCATAGAGAGTTTTGAAACAAACTGTGAGAAATGATGCGGGGGATGAGACTTAGTGAAGAAATCAGTGAGTTGTGCTGCGGTGGGCACATATGGTAAGAAAATTGTGCATGTTAGATATTCTTATCAAACATAGTGGCAATCAACTTCAATACGTTTTGTACGTTCATGGAACTCTGAATTTTTGGAAATGTAAATAGCACTCTTGTTGTCACAATAATGTGGAATAGGAGTAGAAATAGTGACACCCATGTCTTCGAGCAACCAACGTAGCCAAACAATCTCGGTGGTGGTTTGTGCCATAGCCTGGAATTTAGCTTCCGTAGTTGATTGAGAAATTCGTTTACGTTTCTTACTTTTCAAAGAGATAAGAGAATCACCGAGAAAATTACAGAATCTTGTGGTAGATTTGTGATAACTCGGATTACCTGTAAAGTCGGAGTCTGTATAGGCCCGGAGCTCAAGTGAGGTAGAAGAGAGAAGAATAAAGCTCGGTGACGGGTATCCTTGATATAATGAACGATACACAAAACGACAGTGAGATGTACAGAACACGGAGCACTCACAAGCTGATTAACCATACTTACTGCATGAGCAATATTTGAGAGTGAAATGGTCAGATGTATCAGTTTACCAGCCAGTTTCACAGCTTTGGAGACAAGCTATTTTTCTAATTTTATTTTTTTGGGTAATTCAGTGAGGGAAGACGTGCCCAAGTAGATTAGGGAGTTCGCTTTTTTTGAAGGTGTAGGTGATTGAAAACCACAACGCGGTAACTAGGTACGAGCCATTTTGCTTGCATAGAACTATACTCCCTTGGGCAGAAGATCTATTTGGGAGTACTTTTTCAATCTAAAATTTTGGGACCTAAGTATTATAGGATAAAATTATTTTCATGGAAATAAATTTGGTATTGATTTCTCAGGCAACTAGATCTTGCCCTTTTATAAGTGGATGGTTCTTGTAGGAGGCTAATTTTTTTAGGCACATAAAGAATTATACTTAAAAAACTTTTTCCCCTCTTTCAAATTGGTTATTAGGTTCTAGAGGTTACAGCCCTAAATTTTAGGTCCCAAAAAAATTGCCAACATTTTTTCTAGAGGTTACAGCCCTAAATTTTAGCTTTATTCCAAGCGAGAAAATTCACAACATGATTCGAGCAAATCCTTTAGCATGACGCACGGAAAAACTCCTCCGATCTAACTCAGAACCAGTCGGTTAAATCGGACCTGAGCTTAAAAATAAATAAAAAAATTATAAAATTTTAAAAAATAAAAATTTTATTTGTAATATATTTTTAAATATTTTTTCTTTTTTGCTCCCTCTCTCCCTCCAGCACATGCATGTTTTTTCCCGATCAATATTTTCCACTCAAAAGTTTGAAATATCCCCACCAAAAGCATAAGAGTGGCGCCGGGAAAACCCCATACTCATGCTCCACGTGGTGTCTCCAGCTCAAATAAGACAACATCAGCCTCCACGTCTTTCTCCTTGGTTCTTGTTTAGTGGCAACTGAAAGTGCTCAACGAGTCAAAGAGCCAATTAGCGAAGAAAATGGAGGAGTCTTTCCATAAAGACCCCTTTGTGCCCTAATATGGGAGCAGAAAAGGTAAATTGATTTTCTTACAGCTGCATATACTTAATTTTCTTCGTCCGGTAAAAGCCAAGCTAACAGTATTCAACTGAATTATTGAGGAAAAAATGGATCGGAACGGTTAACCGGACATATAGGAGCCGAAGGGGTTCAACCGGTAAACTGGTCGGGTCAATTGGCCTAATTGGGCAAGTCCCAGATAATAAAACAGTGTTAAAAAATAATAAATAAATTAATAAAATATAAAAAATATATTTAAAACATGATTCAACAAGCACGTACAAATAAAGTTGAAAATGAATCAAAGTTGAAAAATAAGTATTAATAGTCAAAACAATTTCTAATTTTTGCCAAAACGATGAAAACATTAAAAAATAAATTACAAACAAAATCCCTTAACTTATTAGATCTATAATTATTTTAATTTTTTTTAAAAAAATACCTGGCCGATTAACCAAAACCAGACAAAACTGGAACAGGGCGATCAGAATTTGAACTGCCCAATTATTCCGACACTAAACTGAAATTTCAATGATATATAACCTCTTGATCCCGGTGGCAATCTCAAAAAAAAAAAAAAACAATTCACATACTCCGTGTGCGACACAAAAATAACTTGGAAAGATTGAACATGGATTGTCCAATTTTTCAATTGCAAGCTATTCGATTTTTGAAAAAATATTTATTGCGTCGCGCGATTTAGAGATGGAAATTTCATATAAAAAGAAGGTACTTCTCCTCTCCCGATGGTAGACTATATTGTGTTCCACTCAAGTTGTATGCACTAAAAAAGGGTAAAAACTTTCCAAGAATCTCCGTATCTTTACGACCCATGGGAAAGAAAATAAAAAACAAGCATAAAGAAAAGTAAGTACATCATTCAATAGTTGGGTAGGTTCTTTTAAAGTAAAATATAATATCTTCCATTTAAATGCAGAAGCTTCTTTTACCCAATTCATAAAATAAGGCAACGATGGAAGGGGTCGAAAGGGACCCCAACAGCGACGTATCCGTCGTTTGCTCTACGGAAGCATCGATACTTCATTTCTAACGAGTGTGATGTGAAGTTCGGTTTGGTTTTGTGGTCTTAAATTTTTAAGGTGAAAACTTTTAGATTGGTCTTTTTTTAAGGAAATAATAGCATGCAAGTGTGTCATATTCTTTTCTTTTGGCTATCATAAAAGTCAAGTATTCAAATGGTGTTTAGACCGGTCCATGTATTCTTCTGTTAATAAAGTGTAGTGTGGGACCAAAACCATTTTTGGACTTACCTTTAGATTAGGGCGGGAGAATGAGATATTGCTTTTTGCTCTTCTAGATAGTTTCACCTTTTGCTCTTTTAATTTTTAACAAATTTTTTTTTTTCAATAATGGGTTAATAGGGGTAGAAAATGGATTTCAGTATTTTGGTATTGGAAAAATATTAGATTCTTCACAAATAACGTCTTTTAAAAGGTTTTAGTCTTTGAGATGTGTAACTTTGTACTTTCGGAAAAAGAAAAGTAGCGGAAAATTGAGAAAGAGAAAGTTACGCTTAAGATACACGTTTATGTACTTTCTCGACTGCATAAAAGTCTGATACTTTCCCATCCAGCCTTTTAATTTAGATCAAATAAGTTATTGACTCTTTGATCTAGATTCGATGCACCAGGCTATTTTATTTTGAATTTTTATTTTATAAATTATATGAATATAAAATTTGGTTCGTGCCATCATCTCAATGGATCGCACTTAAAAAAAATTTAAAAATATTTTCAATTAAATAAAATGACCAATATATCTAGAAAACTTTCAAAGGTATTTTGGTTATTTATTTTATCTGGAATATTTTTTTATATCTTTTACTGGTGCGAGAGGAGTTGATGCTCAAATTTTGATGTCAAAATGTTTTGTGTAAAAATAAAATAAAAATAGAATAGTATAGAGGTTTAACATTGTAATTGGATCCATCTCAGCCATTCATTCAGATGTGACAACTAGATAAGGAAAAATACAGGTACTATACATTAGAGGAAATATAAAAAGCTTACCTTATGCTTAAATATGGGAATACTATTTTTAAAGTGCGATAAGAACCGAGGAAAGAATATGCCTAATTGGAGCAGGTGGAATATGCAATATGTACGTTAGAGCGAGGGTGTTTGAGAATGGTTTGGGCCTTGGCCCCATGGTGAGGTCTCTAACTCCATATTCTCACCAAAAGATAGAGGCCCAAATCCCCACTAAAATATCACTTTTTTACTTACCAAAAGAAAAGCGAGGGTGCTTGAGGTCGATGCTCGCAAAGTATTCCAATTGGAGCGCTATGCTTGTTTGGTTGCATGCATAAGTGCCAAGTCACATATAGAACTGCTCTCATCACGATTAACAGTTTGGCTATGATTTTTGGTGCAATGGTTCACACTTTGGAACCCCGAAAAGGCACCATCAAAGAAATGTATTTGGTTGAGTCTCTAATTACATGTGTTTGCAACTGATGCACCGTTTTATGACTATTAAAGTTAGGAACCGAATAATCACAGCTCTTCATCTTTCAGGGGCGTTGAATAGTCAGGGTTTGTGAATAATTTTGTTTTGGGGTAATTGAGTGAGGAAGACAACCCCTATCTGCTTTTTCAAATAGTTTAAAAGCGAGTTTTTTTTGTAATGTTATAGTAAAATTTCAAACTAAAAAATAGGAATATTGTTGATCCATTTGTTACAGTATCAAAAATATTTGTGAGATCACCTTTTTTCGCTTCATTTCTCCCACCAATTAAATCAAACCATATTTTTTATTTTAGCATTGGAAAATAGCACCTGTGTAAATGACTATTAGGCTCCGGAGCTCGAGGAGGGTCTAAAGGACTTGGCCGAGTCTCTAGAGCCCAGACTATAAAGGTCAAAATGGTGGGAAGATATCCTGAAAAAATAAAATATTCACAACCTGCACCGTAAGTTTGATTTCAAGAAGCAATTTACTTATCTATTTGGGCCTGGAGAGTTGTACCTTAACTCACTAGGAACTCGAGGCTGAGTTACTCAACGAGACTGAGACTCGATCGAGTCCCAGCACAATCGTCAGACAAACAACCACTAACATAAAACATGTGATATGTTTCAATGAATCGAACAAAGATAAATGTATACTATACTCAAAGATGCCATGACATCTAGAAACTGTTTTGACTTTCAATAGGCCATCACCTTCAATTGCATAAGGAATACTTGAAAGTAACCTCTATGTCTTGATAAGCTAGTGGGGATATGTCGACATTGTGTTGGTGGAGAGAGGAACCGGCATCAAGAATTTTCACCATGGCTCTAGAATCATATTTTAATATTTATTATGAAATTCGAAGCTCAAAAAATGGTACAGACCTTGTAGACCTGTAAATATTTATTTTTAGGGTAATATGGACAGTTTAAATAATGTATTACAATATACACTATTTTTAGGGCTTAAAATCCTTATTTGTTTTATAACTGCAAGGGTTAGGTCTGATATGATCGATTTGAAGTTTTTTTCGACGCCTTATAGCAATTTTCTATACGGATTTATAGGGTTGTAATACTATCAAAACATTTTCCACACACACAAATATGATTTATAGAGGGTTGCAACATTCTATATTGTCTATTTTACTTGGATATTATGATTTGACACATCTTTTAAGACTTTGTCAAAAAGTAATGTGTCTTTTAAGATAATATCAAATCTAGATTACTGCAACAAAAAAAAGAAGAAAAGATCTACATCCACATAAAATAGATGATGTAGATTATTACAACCTAACTTCTACAAGTAAGGATGCAATTTTATGTAAATTTTTTCCATATGTATAATGGGAAAACCTAATGCCTCAAATATATTTTCTCCATGGTCTCTCCAACTAATATTTGAGAGTGCCTGTTAGTCGATGGATTTTACTTTTCTTTTTGGGAAATTTGTTCAAATACTTATAAGAGATGAGTAATTTAACATTCTACCCATTTATAAGTCTTCCAAGTCATAATCATGTGGATTTTGATGGGTATTTTAAAAGAAAATCAAACAATATGTGCATAATGTTAAATTATTCATCTCCCATGGATATTTACATAAGTTTCTTTTTATTTTTTCAAAAATTAGTTTTGGTTGAAACTTTGAGGTGTTTGTGTCTCATTTAACTCACCTAAAAATAGAAAAAGAGTTAAAAACTAAATAACCAAAATACCCTTACAATATTGGTATTTTGGTCAATTTTATTTTTGGACCCGATTTCTATACGGCTAAGCCCATATATATAGAAATGCGGGCCTATTAGTAAATCTATATTTGAGATGGATTTTTGGACTTAATTTTTAAGTACATGTAATCTCTAATGCGGAGATCATGAATATGAAAAAATAAGTAAAATTTTAAAACTAAAAATAATAATTCTAGTAAGAAAACATTTGGTGCATTAGTTTTCATTGTTTTTAGATGGAACATCTACTTGCATCTATTTTAAAGAAGGATGCTTTAAATTTTTTGGATTGCATATCTAATCATGTAGTCCATCAGGCATGAGATAATTTTTTTTAATTTTTTAAGCTATTTTTTATTTTTCACGTGTGTGAATGTGAGAAGTGCACGTGGCCCAAATTTCAAATCAATCGAGTACGTGAAAAAAGTTTAAAATTCGAATAGCAAGACTTTCAAGTGTTTAATCAAACAACGAATAAAATTCAAGTAGCAAAACTTTCAACTGTCTAATTAACATTGGATGGTTATTTGGTAGATGAAATTTACTGTGAAGGTATATTTGTGTTTAATCAAGATGGGATGGTTAGATGATGGATCAAAATCAATGAGACACGTAGTTATTCGAAGGTTTGCCTCCACACACCAATAGAGAGAGGAATATTGCATTAAAGAGAGGCCATTATTGAATGAATTTTACAGGGGCGCAAAGAGAGAGAAGAGAGCGATTTTCTTTTGTTCAATTTATTTTTGATTGCTTTATCAACAGCACTCGTTTGGCCTTATCGTGATCATTCGGTGCCATATTTCTGTATAGGCATGCCTTATCATTATCATAACAAGGGTGATGGTACTTTTCCCAACAAAGAAAAGTATAAAATGGGACCGCTTACCATTTGTGCAAGGTGGTCATCGTTAATTTTAATCATTGGATGTGAAATTGGGTGGCCATAATTATACCATCGGTCAAAGTTCAAAGTTCATAAGAAAAATTTTGTCGAACATTGTGACACTCCCAATCCATCAAATTTCACATTGGATGGTTATAAGTGATTGTGACGTTCTTGCATAATAAGTAAAGGATCTCATTATATACAATCTTTTTTTATTGTCCCTCTTTATGAATAAAATGCTGCCAAACCAGTTAGAGACCCGGATAAAACGCGAACACAAACACAAAAAAAAGACTTTTTCCCATTCATAAATAGCTCCCTTCGTAGATCCAATCGATACATTTCTAATAGCATTGAAAATTCCCGAAAATCCATGTTATTTTTCATCAAAAAGGCACTAGGTCTAGGATGTTAGAATAAAAATAAATAAATCTTTTCAGCTTTCATTCGGATTCCTTTAGTGGGTTACTGCTTTATATCCTGTAAAGAATTTGCTCGGTCCACGCACTTTAATGGCCAAGCTAAAAATGTACTAAAGGTCTCTTTTCTTTTTGAGGCTTTTCAGTCAAGTCCAAGTTATCATGCGTTAATTCTTTAATTGCATGAGCACTGGTAAAAGTAATGCACAAAATATAATATGTTGACAATTGTGTTTTAAAATCCAAATTAGTAGGGTAGATTATCCACCTATAAATTTGTATTGGATCACTAGATCAACTATTCAGGGGTGTAAATCAATCTACATTGGTGATCCAAAAAAAATATAAACATTAATGAAATAATATAAAAATTAAAATAAAAATTCATAGGTGGTCATATAGGGGACATAAAAAAAATTGAATAAAGGTTTAAAACACTACCCTCTAATAAATGTTTAATCAAGGAGGCTGCTTTTAGTTTGTGTGTTCCCAAGTAACCAGCATAAGAGGTGTATGATTGTGGGCATCTTCAAACATTTCCCCTAATAACTTTCTCACCTCTTTAGTGGTGTAAATATCTTTGCATTGGTAAGTTACACAATAGTATGCGTCATGCTCTTTATTTTATTTTACTTGAATCGCATAGACTTGGGACCAATTAGGGTTTGGTCAAGGTAGACTAGCTAGTCAAATTTATTTGTCACAATACAATCGATGATGTAATTATATATAGAGTGTGGCTTATATAAGGTTGCAACCTTAAAAAAAGCCAACTATGGCGCATCTCCAAATTTTATCATAACATGTATTTTTATTGAAAAATTCTTAGGATTATCTCAAAATTTATTTTATATCTAATTATAAAATTTTAAACTTCAAAAATAGTTAAAATCAAGGTTAAAATCAAGCATATCTATAAACATATGAAAATCTTGAAAATAGACGGTCTGGATAATGTATTGCAAGATGCACTACTTTTGGGACTCAAAATCTTTTTTTTTTTTTCTTTCATATTCATACATTTTGATGTCGAGATAATCAATTAGAAGTTTTCTCAACATTAAAACAACCTTTTCCGATAGATTTTTGACGTGCAATATGTAATTCTGCATTTTAAGGTTACAACCTTATATAAACTTTTTCCTTATATATAATCTAAACCACGCTTGGTAATAGTGATTAGTGACATCAATTTTAATTCATAACCCGGACAAACAAGTGAGCTGAAATATACAAGTAAGCATGTTGTAGCTGAAGTTTATCTTCTTTTTTTAATGTAAAGCTGAAGTTTATCTTCTTTTTTTAATGTAAAGCTGAAGTTTATCTTATTATTATTATTATTTTATTGTAAAGATGAACATTGTTTTATGAATGTTCACGAGCTATTATTATATAAAGTTTGTGATATTTGAATTGGGGGAGTTTAGGAATTATATTTTTCTTTTTTTCTGGGATTGTATACTAGAAGGTCTATTTCGATTAGAGTACATTTCCCATGAAGTGGACTGTCCTATATAAAATTGATATTTTGCATGATATTAGTTTTTTAGCTATCTAGTACATACATTATGTTATGGATAATGATATTTAGCTTTGGAAAATACTTAAAAATGCTCATGATTAAAGTTTTATAGTACTTTGCTCATGGATCATCACCGTTCAAACTCTATCAAATGATCATGATTGTGTGAATGTTTGAATTTTAATAGTTTTTTTACAAATCTGATTAACCTCAAATTTTGTGAGTGCGCACGCTTTAGTGAAGCTCACCTAAATAAAATATAAAAAATAATTAAAAAAATAAAAGGACCAAATTACCCCTATGGATATCTTGTAGGTATTTTTGTCGTTTAATTTTTTTATAATTATTTTTAATATTTTATTTAAATGTGAGTTTATTATATATATATATATATATATATATATATATACT
>NW_006499855.1:4170233-4191996 GCF_000471905.2 Amborella trichopoda
TATATATATATATATATATATATATATATATATATATATATAAAATATAAAGTTAGAATTTATTGTAAAGCATCCAAACAAACATATCTAACAAATAAATTTGTCTTCTAATATTTTAATATATATCTAAAAAAATTCTACTAATATAATAAAATAAGATGACAATATTTCTCAATTGAAGAAGAAAAAACTTGCAATTTCTTTAAATACGAAGGTTGTTCTTGACATCCAAATTGGCCCCAAGTACTTGTTCCTGCTAAAAAACTCTCGGGCTCTAAAAGAGGGCAACAACTCATTATCCACTACCATTAGATGAACATATGACAGTGGATGTTGGGTCTTACACTATTGTCATACTCCTACAAAGCATGAAATATTATCTCTATGAGTAATAAGGAAAGTTCTTTAAAGTTTAAAATACGGACATTTTATTCATCTTAAAATCTTTTTGAAAATAGAAACCGTGATCCATTAATCATCATAATGATCGTTTTAGTCTCTCTCTCTCTCTCTCTAAATGAGCTAAGCGTTAAACGAGTAGAAAGATTGAAAACTACGGATCCAACGATCAAGGAAAAATTTGGATATATTTACAATATAAGTTACACCACATAGTTTAACAAGTAGAAAGATTGAAAACTACGGATCCAACGATCAAAGAAAAATTTGGATATATTTACAATATAAGTTACACCACATAGTTCTCCCTTAAACTTATTCCATACTAGCTTTGTAATTTGCAATTGATTACAAAATCTGAGAGTTGTTTTTCTAAATAATATCCAAAATGTTGGACATGATTTATATCAGAAAAGTTTGAATAACACCTAGACCTTATGAAAAAAAAGTCAAGCTTCATCTCAAGTCTCACCAAAAATTACAGTTAACCTTCAAATCAATCATCACAACCTTGACCATTACAGTTGTAAAGTAAATAAAGATATCATGCCTTAGAATAATGTATATTAGACCATCCATTTTCAATTGTTCAATGATCCACGAGATCAGTACCACTTTTAAATTGCAAATTTTATCATCGGTTAGAGAAAAATTTTAAAGTCATAAAAGGGGTTTTCCATGCCCAAAATATTTTCAGACAACATTTTGATGTGAGGCTTTGCTTTTTTTCATAAAGCCTAGGATCGATAGATATCGTATCCTATCAAACATGAAAGCACATAAATCTTGTATAGCTTTGCCAAAAGGGTACCAAAGCACATAAATCATATGAAGCACTCTACGTTTCTTGACTTGGACTCGTCCCATCGGTCCTCGTCACTTTTCTGACCTGAGGGCTTGCCAGGCCCTTCCTTGTGGCCTCGCAACCCTGAGGGCTTGACAGGTCCACCCTTGGGGCTGGAGACTTCCTCTTAATCTCCACCACCATTACCATGTCAACCTTGAAGGCCCGTTGTTTAGAGGGGCTATCCCTTCTGAACTCCACCAAATGTTCAGTTATGGCCATAGCCGATGCCAAGTCTTGCACCCCACGTTGCTGGAGCTCTTGTTCGGCCCATGGTTCTCATCCATGAAGTTGAAAAATAAGTCCTTATCGGTCATGTCAGGGATCTCCAACATGAGGGTGAACTCCTTGATGTAGTCACAAACGGACCCGATGTGCCTTAACCATTTCAAGTCCTTGTGGGCCAAATACTCAACAATCTCGGGGTAAAATTGCCTCTTGATCTACCTCTTAAAGTCATCGTCATCCCATGTGTCGATGGTGCAAGTCCCCCATTCGACATCTGCATGCCATTTAAGCCACCAGAGAGCGTGGCTGTGTCAGTGAGGTACACAGTGGTCTCGAAATATCTCTCCATTTGCCATAGGAAGTTGTCTAGCTCCCTAGCATCTCTCTACCAATTGAAGGTTTTGAGGTCAGGAGTACGCAACTTAAGAACTTCATGAGCCATGATGCCCCCATTGCTCATGACCCTCGTGCATGGAGTCAGGTCACCTCTTAGTTCCTCTACCTGCTCCTACAACTTAGATTGCAGTGACATCACTTCGTCCCTAAAGGATGCCTTCTCCTTTTGATTCATATCCATCATCTCGTGAAGGATTAACAATGTGTTATCTTTTAGGACCTCGAGGCCTTCTATGCTCTAACCGATCTCCTCAAATTGGTCTTGCCCATCTGCCACAGCAATCTCCATCTGCGCCATGCAATTCCCAAGTGTGACTGAAGGGTCTTGGGACTTATCCCTTTCCCCACCCTTCTTGTGGCCATGAACTTGCCCACTAGCTTGGTCATCCCAGATCACCTCAATTTCATGGTCATCCTCTCTTAGCCCACAAGCATGCTAGCTACCAAAAACCACGAGCTTAGTCGCTCTCTCAAACCTTTACTCTGACACCACTTTTCACGGCCCTAGTGAAGCCCCATGCTTCGACCGTGTGGCATTTGCACCTCAATCTGTCGATGACGAGTCGGCCTTCTCACCTCGAGCACAATTGTGCATCAACCATGTACATTAGCCTAGCTAGCACAAGTGCAAACTACCGCACACTAGCAACTAACACAAAGATGCACTACGTACCAAAGAGAGTAGTCATACACACACTAGCGAGGGACACATAAATTGGCTAGAAAAAGCCTTTAAAATTCCACTAGATCTCAAGAATGCATATAAAGTCAAAAGGATGTATTACAAATGAGGGGTTTTTCCCCTTCAATAGATACCGAGCCTCATAACCAATGTTTAGGATTGAACCGCATGGCACCAATCCAACAACTAGAAACCTTTTAACCTCTATATGTATCTAAAGCATTCCACAGCCTTTCTCTTAAGATGCATCTAGAAATCTACTAGAACCCTCTTGAGGTTACTAGACTATTCTATGGCACTATGTGATCTATTGTACATAATGTACAAAGCAATTTTGGGGTGTGACAATGTGCCCCGGTGCGTGTAACTAGCAAAAGTAATTACCTTGTGTCTCTCTGAGTTCCATGTATCACTCTCCACCAGAACTTGGGAGCGGGACTCGCCCATGTCTGAGCCAAGTAACTTGGGCCAAATCTGAGTTACTCAGTTTGGATAAGGACCTAACAAGCCAAAAAGTATCAAAAAATAAAAAATTACAAAGAAAAACCCAAAAAATAGGAAAATTATGTTTAAAGTAAAATTAAAGCAAAACACTTCTAAATGAGGTTAAAAAAGCTGTGAAAAATGGATTTTAGAAAAATCAATTTATGATAGGTGTATTTTAAAAAATAATCAAAAAAGAAAGAAAAATACAAAAATAAGTATTCGTGACCAAAACACTATCCAATATTTGCTACAATAATAGAAGATATAAAAAATAATATTGCAAATAAATTTATTATTTCTGATTTTTTTATAGTTTTTAATTTTTTTTTTTTTAAGACTCTCGTATCAAACAACGTAAGTCAGGTACTCCGACGAGTCCGAGTTGGCTAGACCGAGTTGTTTAATTTATAACCGTATGAGACTTTTAGCTCAAACCTCCATTTGATGTGTAAATGCGACCCTAGGTGACATTGTTGGTCGAAACGCCCGTCACGTAATCCCATTTGTGCATTTATCCACATCACGCTCCAATAAAAAACTGGATAACTACATCACACCTATGCAAGTGCCACGTGGACACGTCCTTACCATCCCTTGAAGATAAGATCCCTTCTTTCATTTCTTGGACTTAAGACACAAAAAAATCGTGATCCCAAAACTTCAAAGAATAAAAGTAGGAACTATAGATTTATTATAATTTTAGAAACCAATGAAAATCCATAATCCTCTTGATCATAACCGATTGGAATACGATAAAAGTTCATATAATGAGCAAACCTTATATTGTGCAAGTAAGGCGCACTTCAAAAATCCACTTAAAATGAGTGTTTTTATATCAAAAAAACATTGAAATTGAACATCTCGACCTCAAGATTCATGAATATAAAAAAAAAAAGATTTCAAGTTTTATCTAGACCGTCTATTTTCAAGATTTTCAAATATTTATGAATCCACTCGATCTTCACTATTTTTTAATTCTAAATTTTATATTTTGGTACAAAATTAGAATTTGTAAAATTTTAGACACCAAAGCCGTAGGCTAAGGCAAAATTTAGATTTACGCCTTACTTCTATAATATAAGGGGGCACCTTATACAAACCTCACCTAACAAATAAATAAAAAGTTCATATAAGGTTACAACTTTAAAATGATGCACCTAAAAAATCCATAATAAAAGATTGTTTGGAAGTTGGAAAACCCTCTAACGATCATCTTGACATCAAGATGTATGAATATGAATTGAAAAAAAGATTTTGGATCCATAAAATAGTGTATATTATCATATATTATTTGGACGGTCCATTTTTCAAGAGTTTCACATGTTTAAAGATCTACTTTATTTGAATAATTTTTAGAGTGTAAAATTTTATAAAGAGATGAAAATAAATTCTCAAACTACCCTAAGAATTTTTTATATCAAAATTATATTCCTAATAAAATTTAGAAGTGCGCCTAAATTAGATTGTTTAAGGTTGGAACCGTACGCAAACCACACCCAATAAATAATCAATCAATCGGTAAGGATGAATAAATACTGGGATCCTCTGTTGTCGTCAAGCCTACGTTTGTGTGTTCCCGCATTTTCCTAATCTTTGTCAGTCGTTTCAGTGGAGGGTGATGACTGCAAGAGGTAACAACTGTTTCCATAGTCCTGAGGACTAATGGTAACCTGATAAGAAAGACCTCACCCAAAACCAGAAACAGGCCTGCATCTTCCTTCCTAAACAACCAAACAAATAGAAGCTTTGCCACTTTAGTGACTGATACAGAAAAGATAAGAGATATTTTCTTCCTCCTCCATCATGCCCCAAATTCCATTAACATAGCACCACTTTTGGTGGAAGAGAAAGAAACCATCAATTTTAGTGGAGGAGAGAGGAAATCACCAAATCAGGAGGAGAGAGAAACCCACCAGAGAAAATGGCGACATCGATGACGGGTTCGGCTGCGATTTCTGGCCTAGGCCGCCTCATAACTTGTAGAGAGAGGACAGCTTTCAAAGACAGAACCACTCGATTAAGGTGGTGTGGGTCAGTTGGAAATGGAGGAAACATCATATGGGGTAGGCAACTAAGGCCTGAATTCCTATTAGAGAAGCCCTTATTGCCAGAGAAAGTCTCTGGAAAGCGCCACCAGGTGATAAAAGCTGCAGCTTCTGAGAGCTCTTCCTCAGGGTGAGGTCTGTTCCTTTTGTTATAGACATTGGGAATTCCGGCCGTTTTCCGGCAACCTAATAGGAATCTTGAATTTTGCAGACAAGGGGAGGTGGCTGCTCCTGTTGCGTTTGTGGACAAGTATCCGGCTTTGGTCACTGGTTTCTTCTTCTTCATGTGGTAAACTATTATTGATTATTGAAAGTGTGTTAATGAAAAACGATGAATAAATTTGATTTTCTCAGAAACTTTATTTTTTATGGAGGGTGATTTTCTTAATGGTGGCTCAGGTACTTCCTCAATGTGATCTTCAACATACTCAATAAGAAGATCTACAATTATTTCCCCTATCCTTAGTAAGTAATTCAGTCATTTCTTGCATGTATTTGAATTGTTATTTTATTTTATTCTAAAATTAAAGAATATTTCCATTCATTTATTATTTATGTATGGAAAATCTAACAAAAGGCAGCTAAACGTTGAATCACTTAACACTTTATCATTTGTATTTTAATAGATCTTTCAAATCCCATTTTGATGTATCATTTGATGAGCTATTTAAACTTTGATTATGGACAATTTGAAATTAGATAAAACAAGTATGGTTAAGCTGTTAAATAGTTCAATTTTTTTTTTTTCCCTTTGTTTATTAATTAATTAATTTAATTTATGGAGACAGTTGGGGGGGGGGGGGGGGGGGGGGGGTGGGTCCTCTTATGGATCATGGCTTGCTTTCCAAGTATTTTATGTACATTATTGAGGGCCAAATTCGATATTTTGCTAGTAGTTTTATGTAAGTAATATGCTTTAGGCGAATTTTATTTTGAGAGGCAAACTTGCTATATTTCTATATAGTCATGGAGTTTTATGTAGCAAGAACTAATGAAATGTCTTTTGAATATAAAAATGCAGCTTTGTTTCTGTGATACACTTGTTTGTGGGTGTGGTGTATTGTGCGGCCAGCTGGACAGTTGGTCTTCCAAAGCGCGCAGTGAGTGTAAATTTTTTTTTTTTTTAATGATCAGTTTCCATGAATGAATGATATATTTATATTATTAACCAATTAAGTATTTTATGGAAAACAGCAACATAGTTCGATCGTTTTCACATTCCAAAATTTACCGAGAGGGCAAGGAAAACATGCAAGTTATACCCCCACATGTTTGCAAATAATTCCTTTATGCTCTTTATTATTTACTAGCAGTTCAAACTCGGCTGGGTGGGGTGGATCGTTCACCTATATATAGGGATTTTAGGGAAAAATTGGGTCGGGATCTATACCATGCTAGAACCAATCTGGCCCCGACCCATCTAGATTGGAAATTATAGTAAAAATTATTAAAGGAGTTGCCAATGCCGATTTCCTTTTTTCCACGAAAAATCAGCTTGAGTCGATCCTCAAATCCTGCCAATTCTTGCACTTGGTTCTGGACCACTGCGAATCCGAGCTTTGTCCACATATTTGAACAATGGTCGTTACAAATCCCCCATCTCCTTTTACAAGGAGGAAGACATCTTGGAGTCTTTCCTTGAGTTAACATACCAATTCCTTGTTGTCTAGGTGCTGCGGAGATCTAGGGCATAGAGAAGGCCCAATATCACAAAGATTCCTTGTATTGAAGCCTCTTGGCTTGTATGAACATTGTGGAAGCCAAGCGGTTCGAGATCTGGAACTTCGAATCAGTCCCTATATCGTGAATTTTACAGTCTAGACCTCGGACCACTTTGGCTTGCGTGAATATTGTGCAGGTCAAACAGTCTAAGGTCCCAAACCTTGGACCGGCACTTGGATTGTGAAATTCACATTCTTGGGACTGGTATGAGATTCCTGACCTCAGACCGCTTGACTCTCCTAAACAGTTTGTAACCCTAGCAATCCGCGGTTCTAGACCTCGGATAGATACTTGGACTGTGAATTTTACAGTCTAGTGAGCCATCCGAGGTTTCATACCTCAAACCTCTTGGCTTCCACATTGTTTGCAGAAGCCAAGCAAACCAAGGATCTAGACCTCAAACTTGTCCCTTCACTTCAAAAACTTTAGAGTAAATAAAAAGCAATAAAATGTTTGGAACACTGAATCGAGAGGCAAAATTAGAAAAAAGAATAAGAGCATGCAGGTTGGACCTCTGCGTAGAATTTACAAAAATTTGGATCTCCACATAATTCCTTACTTTATTTATTTAATGTACGCACCTAATCTATCATAAACAGTAGTACATAAAAGATGTTCAAAAAAATATACAAAGAGACTCTTTGTTTTTTTTTGTATAAGTAGGTTATAATCACTATTGTCTATTAAATTTTAAATCAAATAGTTGTAAGAGTGTCATCGACTATACTAAATATTTATTAAAAATAAAAAAAAAACAAAACCATAAGACTCCAATTTGACATTTAATGGGAAGAAATACTCATAACCTCCTTCTGACAGATAAATTGTCTCATAGTTTATAATCCCCATGTACTACTAGGTTTTGTTACCACCTTATATATATATATATGTGATGCAGCCGATAGACTCCAAATTGTTGAAGTTGCTGATCCCTGTTGCGGTGTGCCATGCGCTCGGCCACGTCACCTCCAACGTTTCTTTTGCAGCTGTTGCAGTTTCTTTCACTCACACCATTAAAGGTAGGAATCATCAACCAATACGTCATATTCAGATAGAGAGAGAGAGAGGTCTAAATTACTGTTTATAGAGAGAGAGAGAGAAAGAAAATTGTAATGACAAGTGGTAAATGCATGTTGTTATCAGCTTTGGAGCCGTTCTTTAATGCAGCAGCATCTCAATTTGTGTTGGGTCAGCAGATCCCCTTATCCCTTTGGCTCTCTCTCGCTCCTGTGGTCCTTGGTAAGCGACCATACCCCTTATTACTCGTATATTAAAACCTCTTTCCCCATACAAAAATATAGAAAACACTTCATTCAGTATGTATAGAGAAAGAAAAAGAGTATGAAAACAATCATTTATAACGTCTTTTATTGGTGGTATTCAGAGCATCTTTCTCATATAGCTTTTAAAAATCTCTTTTGTTGGTATCAAGGTTTTGAAAAACGGATCATTGATCCGGATTTTTTATCAGGTTCAGCAAATCGGCAATGTCGATCAGCCAACTGGTCAATAAAAAAATTTAAAGATTAGGATTTTTTTTTAAAAAAAAAAGTGGTTTCATGAGGGGAGAGCAGTTTCAGGTATTTAACTAAAACAGCAGGTTCGGCCCCGATGATACATTATCCAAATCGGACAATTCTGATCTAGATTGGCTTTTTTTTTAAACCTTCAGTGGTATTATTATTTTTGTCCTAGAGAAGAACATCTAATAAGTCGCTTATACTATACTTCTGCTGGAGTACATATCGTATACCTACTCCCTCAGGCAAAAGACCTATATGGGAGGATTTTTTAGTTTTTTTTAAATCTAGAATTTTAAGAACCACTTAAGAATCACCACATTATTATTTTAAAAAAGAAAACAAAAAATGAATTTTGAGTTTTCTAACACTTGCATCTCGACCTCCAAAATTTGGACAACCTTTGTTCAACCTTGAAAAATTATTTTTATCATGTGCATAGAGAGTGCAAGTTTTATAGATGTTAGTCCATGTATTGAAGAGTTGAGATCTACAAATTTTGGGGCCTTAAAGTTATTTCTAGAGGAGGTATACTCGAGAGAGAATACCCAGCGGGAGCATGAAATCTTTTGGCATACCTAACATTGAGAAGGAAACCTTTACTAAGGTGATCACTATGAATGGAGGCACGTAAAGGGGCCACATATTATTCAAAGAATTCGATTCTAGTTGATCTAATGCTTCCCTAAGCGCCATTTCAAGACTGTACATCTAAATTCAAGGGTATGCTCGTAAGGCCCAATTGCGTGCTCCTACAGGAGCACACTTTACACACTCCCTCGAGCAAAAGAAGTATTTAATTTAAGAAGAAGTTTATAAAAGGTGTTTTGTTGTAAAACTAAGGTGCACCTTAAAATTCTACCTGAAAAGTTTGTTCGAAAAGCCCCTCAATTGATTATCTCGTCCTGGAGACCTACCGATCTGAAAGAAAAAAAAAAAATTAAGTTCTAAAAATATTTCCTTAATACTGGATCATCTATTTTCAAAATTTTTAAATATTTATAGATATACTTGGTCCATACCATTTTTAATCTTTAAATTTTACAAGTCGGGGTAAAAATAGATGTTTTAGGTCACCAAAAGGGTTTTCAGCACTAAAATTGCATCTTTTAGCAAGATTCGAAGATAGGCCTTACTTTGATTGTTTATGGTTGACACCTCTCTACAAACTACACCAGTTTATCTATCATTCAATTTAGAATCAATAAGCATTTTCACAAAGAAAAAAATAAATGAATTTTGAGCTTTTGAATGCTCAGATCTGCCTGTCCAATTTTCCAATTTTTTTGACACTCTATTCAATACTAGGATTTTGTTATGAGAAAATGATGAAAATACCCTTAAGAGATGTAGTCTCTAATTTTTTACACATTTGCAACTATTTCAACTCATAATCATGTATGCTGTCATGGGCGTTTTCAAATTACATCAAGCAATATGGGTAAAATATTAAATGGTTTATATCTTATAATTATGGTAAAAGTTTATATAGAGCGAGGATCTAAACAATCAAATTAGAGCCCGCCTCAATAATTTCACTAGAAGTTGTTTTGATACCCAAATATCCTCAAATTGATCATCTTGACATCAAGATGCATGATCATGAGAAAGAAAATGGATTTCAAGTTAGGAAATAGTGTATTTTGTAATACGTTTTTGGACCTTCAATTTTCAAGATTTCAAGTTTTCATAGATCCGTCGATCTACACTATTTTTTAAGCTTTAAACTTTATAAATAAAGTTAAAATATATTTTAAGGCTATCACAAAGATTTCAATGTTGAAACCACATTTCTGGACACTTTTGAAGGTAGGCTCTAATTTGATTGTTTAGAGCCTAGGCTCTATACAAACCGCGCCCGTTATGTTATTTGATAAGGGAGAGCCGACGCTCTAAACAATCAACTCAGAGCCCACCTCAAAAATTTCACTAGAAGAGGTTGTTTTGATTCCCAAATACCTTCAAACTGATCATCTCGACATCAAGATGCATAGACATGAGAAAAAAATGGATTTCAAGTTTGGAAAATAGTGCATCTTGTAATGCATTTTAGGACCCGTCAATTTTCAAAATTTTTAAGTTTTCATAGATTTGCTCGATCTACACTATTTTTAAAGGTTTAAATTTTTTAATTAGATATGAAAATGTATTTTAAGGCTATCACAAAGATTTCGAGTATTGAAACCACATTTCTCGACACTATTTGAGAGTGAGCTCTAATTTAATTGTTTAGAGCCTTGGCTCTATACAAACCGCACCCTTTTGATAAAATTTATTTTTTAAGGTTGGTCTCGGGTTACCTCCCCAAAATGTGGGTCCTGAAAGTACCCTTAGTTAGCATTTACCCGAGGGAGTAATATGTATGATATGCTCCTGAGGAAGTAAGTCTTTGTGGTCCGTAGTATCCTCCTGTAGAAGCAATTTTGCATTTACTCCCTCAAGCTAAAAAGCCACTAAGGAGGATTTTTAATTTTGGGTCTTCCTAAGAATCACCTATGACTATATTCAAATACTAGAAAAAGGGTATTGAGTTCTTAAACACTTAGATTTGACCGTCCAAAAATTTGAAAAAGTCTATGTTCAATCTCATGACATTTTTTTTAAAGTACATATAGAGCTCGTTTGAGATTCATTTTCCTAGATTTTAGTAGCTAGGTTGAATGGTTAAATCCCCAAAACATAGATTAGATTCTACCTGATGGAGAAAATGCCCCCGCGGGAGCATGGAATCTTGTGAGACATGCTAATGATAGATCTAATGGTTGCTCGCAGGTGTGTCCATGGCATCTCTTACAGAGCTATCCTTCAATTGGACCGGGTTCATCAGCGCGATGATATCTAACATTTCCTTCACATATAGGAGCATTTATTCCAAGAAAGCTATGGTTGCCTTCCAAACTTCTAATACCTTCAAAATTTCTTCTAAATCTTAAAATTCTTATATAGTAGTAGTATCCACTTTGGGAAAGAAAAAAATAATGCTGGATTGTACTAGTATGGTATTTGACCAGTAATTTTATATATTGCCTCATCATCGCTAGATGAACATTTTCTAAAAGAAATTTCAGAAAATGATTTAATTTCTTAGAGGGCTTGAGCTAGCTGCTTTATGAAATAAACACCCTGTGCTCCTGAGTTCAGAAAAACCATATTTCAGCATTTTTTTAAAAAATTTTGTTATCATGAGCTTTTTTCCGGGATCCTTGTCTGGGGGAGCAGACCATTATAGCGGTGTGCCATTGTCGGACCAAATGCGACCCTTTATGTGAATCCTGCTAACTAAAGCATCATGAACAAAATTCTTACAGAAGCAGAGGAATTCTTCTTTTCTTTTTGGATGAAATTTTACTGGATTGATGGGGCTTGACATTTGTTGCAGACAGATATGGACAGCACCAATCTCTATGCCTACATTTCTATAATTGCTCTTATAGTTTGTATTCCTCCGGCCCTCATCGTGAGTAGATCCACCTTCAACTTCATGGACATTTGTTCCACATGATATGTTCTTCCTTGTAAAGCATATTTTTTTTACAATGGGGCATTTTTAAAAGGTTATATGTTTTCAAATAACTCACCATAAACAGTTGGCCTGTACGCCATATTTGATAGCACTATAAAAGCCAATCCCATATTTTTTGAGCACTTGCCCTAGCCTAGTAAGTATTAGGGAGAGTGATGAGCAGCATTGGACTATGTAGGTGGAGGGGCCTCAATTGATCAAGCATGGATTTGCTGATGCCATTACAAAGGTGGGGCTACAAAAGTTCGTTTGGGATCTCTTCTGGGTCGGCATGTTCTATCACCTCTACAATCAGGTTCTGACCTTGGCACTTTGAACTAAGGGGTTATTTTTTATGTAATGATGTAAAATTTCATAGGAGTGACAATTTTGAGATGGGAAATTATAGCTGGCTACCAACACATTGGAGAGGGTGGCACCCCTCACTCATGCTGTCGGAAATGTGTTGAAGCGTGTCTTCGTGATCGGCTTCTCCATCTTGGTCTTCGGTGATTCTCTTGTTCCTTAATCTCATAGATTACTGCTGCCCAATTTTTTTTGTCACAGATATGACTTTGCGACCACGAATTTTCAAATCTATGACAAGCAGTTAGTACACATATACATCTTCATTCTTCATGTCTTAGTGAATAATTTGGCGATACCTATGTCGCAAGTATGAATTAGTTGGGTAGCAGCTTTGCCTAGCATTAAAGAAAGAAATTGAGCAAATGTAATTGGGGGTGGTCAAAAGACTTGAAATTAGGACCTTGTCTCAGTGTACCCTTTCATAAAATTTTGATTTTCCTGAAAGACTTTTGATTGTTGGAATTCAGGGAACAAGATTTCTCTCCAGACTGGCATTGGAACAGTCATTGCCATTGCAGGTGTCGCAATTTACTCTTTCATCAAGGCTAAGATGGAAGAAGAAAAAAGGGTATGTGCTAAATTATAGATGCAAGACTCAATTTTAAACTAACTTGATAACTGTTTCTTCTTTGAATGATAAACTTGTAACGACTATTTTCATTTTTTAAAATTGGTCTTCTATGTTCCTACTTTAACCTGTGAATCTGATTTATTTCAGGCTTTGCAGCAAAAGACTGCATAAAATGGTGATGTGGGCTACAATCTGAGCTGATGATTCAGAAATTCTATCATCTTCGACCTCCAATATCGTTTAAGTCTGCAGCATTGCCCATGCAATGATCATCCAACCTCACTTTCCACATCACAAAATCCCATTTTAACAGGAAAGAATGGCTCCATTCTTGGACTCAATAAAATCCTTGAACTTTAAGTTAGATTCAACGATGGTTTTTAAGGCTTGAACTCGGATTATGAATGTAAAAAATTGCTGGTTTAATTATCTCAAAATAATTGGAAATGAAATTTCTTTTTTGACAAAGAGCATCATATTTTGGAAGGGGATCATCTTCTTCCTGTCAGTTTGGACCGAAGCTCATCAGTCGGAGTGAGAAAGGGAGAAGTTTCGTAATGATTATCAACCATCATATCTAGATAGCTTGGTATCCCTTGTTGAATCGCGAGATTTATCGTCTTGTTCAAGAAGAACTAGAGCTAAGAAAGCTCAACCTTCTCTTACAAGAGGTGAAAAAAAAAATCAAGGAAACCAACAAGTAATAGCTCAGCCGCATCCAACAATAGACAACTTTCAAAGTCATTTCTCAAAATTCAACTAGTCCTTTCGTTAGTTTCTTAAAGCATAAATTAATCATTTCTCAAAATTGTTGTATATTCAATGTTGAAATTTTTGTTGTATATTCAGTGTTAGAAATTTATTTTTTTTGACAAGATTACTTTAACTTTATTAATCAATCAAAGGTTACAACATATCATAAAGGGAAAACATCAGAAGTAACAACATTATGCATAAGCACTCCTCGCTTCGCCAAACCATCTGCAACGTCGTTTGGCTCCCTATACACATGCTAAAAAGAGATCTAAACATCCTCGCACATGTTCATGATATTCATTCATCTTCTTCTGAGGTGCTAAGGTTGCCTTGATATCGTTTTACACCAATTTATCACATTCATTGAATCCCCTTCTATGATACTAGGCGCACTGATATTTCTTTCACCCAACAACTTAACACCTCTCTCTAGTACTGTTATTTTCGCTTCATTTGCAAACCAGACGGACCTGGGTTACCAGCCGAATTCCTATCAAAATTAAGTTTTACAGTTCCTTGATTTGGTACCGACCACCTTCCTTTCCGTCTCACTTTCACAAAATTCTGTAGAACCAAATTATGTAAATTAGTCTCAACATCCACTCTTGATACTCCAAAACCTTCCTTATCTTCTTTTTTACCATTTCTACATCCATTGCCGACTTTTCGAATGTCCTCCTATTTCTCTCCATCTAGATCTCCCATACAATATTCCCGGATCAATTTTCCCATCTTTGGTAAATAGTCCATACCCATATTATCCAAAATATTCACATGATTACTCGGCACGACCATCATAAATCCAAACTTATAAAACATCCACTCTCAAATTTGACTGGAAAAATGACAGTGAATGAATAGATTATCTCCAGTCTCATCATCATAATCTTTCTTGGTTCGACTTCCCACACAAGTTCATCTTCTCTCTCAGGATACAAATTAAATTCATTAATATCCCCAAGTAGCCCAGTATACTGTTCGATTAAATTCAACTGGCCCCTTAGAGCTGATCTCACAGCTGCTTTGATCTCTTTATCATCATCATAATCTTCTTCTTCTACCCTCGCAACAAGAAAGGAACTAAGAAGTTCGAGCCAAAAAAAAAAATGGGAAATTGACCTCTCTCTAGAAAATTCTTACAAATCTTGAGCGATTTTTGCAGTGACGAATTTGAAGAAATTTTGATGGCTAGATTTGTGGGGCTTTTCACAGGCATCGGTGGCCTAAGGTCATTTGGGTGTATTTTTGGAGATCATATTTCGGATATCCACAGCCTATAAACATCCCGTATCCAGCATTTGCTCGTTCTAAAAAAAATTAGAATGAGCAAATACAAGCTTTTCGGGAAGCCAGCTTGTCCCATATCCAGCATTTGATCGTTCCAAGAATATTTTTCTTTCACACTCCTCGTAATACTGAATGTTATACTTAATGAGATATTTATTATAATCATAATATTCATATTTAATATTTGCTATTATTATTATTATCATCATCATCATTATTGTATATTTTGCTATAATGTTTATTAATATTATAATATTCTATTAATAAAACGATATTGTACTATTAGGTCAAAATAGGGGCAATTTGGGAAAATTACAGCAAAAAAAAAAAACTTTGGCAAAGAATACCAAAATTATAGGACTATTTTTAATTTTGAAAATAAAAAATATTTTAGGTTAATTTCTTCTCTTTTATTCATTTTCAATCCACTTAATAATATATTTTTACGTGTTTAATTTTCTATCCAGCACTAATTATTTATTGAGTTTTGCTTATTTGAACTTGAAAAATTCTTTTGTCGGAAATGAGTAGCCTACTACATATGCCCATATTAATATTGACTATTTATTATTATTATTGTTGCTATTGTTGTTGTTATTATTTAATATTTGTTATCATCATTATTAAGATTAGTATTATTTTAGCATAATATAATAATATTATGCTAAAGTAGTAACATATAATATCATTGTTATTACAATATTATGTCATAACATAAATATATAAATATCATATTATATTAGTAATAAAATATTATTTATTTTATTGTAATACTTTATTAATATTACATTGTTATTTTATGATGTCATAACATCAATATATAAATATCATATTATATTAGTAATAAAATATTATTTATTTTATCGTAATACTTTATTAATATTACATTGTTATTTTAATACTAATAGAATGATATTGTACGATTTCATAACTATAATATTTAAGTGTATTATTGTTGTTGTTTTCATCGTTGTTATTGTTATTATTTATGATATTTTATTGAAATAGTGGTCATTGAAATATTTGAGTAAACAAATATATGTTATAGATAATAAAATTAGGAGTGGATATATTATGAGTGGAGTTGGTCATGTTACTCATAATTAACTATTATTATGTAAGAATTACATATTTCACATATGATTTTCATATTCCAAAACATTCTAAAAGGAGAGAGAAACAGAGGAATAAATCAAAATTTGAACAGAAATTGCTCTACAAGATAAGATTTGAACTAGTTCATTTGTCTCTCATATTATAGATAGCTTATTTCTAATAAATTATTTTTATTGGAGAAATAATAATATGTAATCATTAAATTATGTAGTGATGGTGAAACTGATTTAGCAGCAAACTGCTAAAACCTGATTTTACATTTGATGAGCCAAATAAAAGATTTATTATACTCTAGGTTCATCAAGAGCTCCCCATATAGTTTTGTTATATTTTACAAATATTAGAATTTATATACCCAGGTACATAGCCAGGTTTTGCAAATATTAGTCCCAAGAGACCCACTAATATGTTGTTTAGATCCTTGGATAAACAAATCCTAAATATGCCGCAAAACGTGTGTATGCAGATTCCAGCATTTGTAAAACGTGGTTTTAGCAACAGTATTGTTTGGTTAGCTTATAGAAAAACGCAATATAATGAAAACCAGGTTTTAGAAATTTGATGTTAAAACAGTTTAATTGTTCGTTTCATAAGTTGATAATTCTGCAATAGTATATGTCCAATAAAAATGATTTCGTAAAAATAAAGCATCCACAATATGATAAAGAAATTAAAATGGTTCAGATCTTACTTTAATAATATTTTATTATAGTATTTTAACTACCGTGATGATCAAACTTTGGTTTCTGTAATGAAACAATCGTACAGTTTGGAAGCTTTGGATGAAGAAGGGCTCTTGACAAAATTGGAGAGGAAGATGGCTGAGTTTCCTCTAGACCCTCTTTCGAAGATGCTTCTTGCTAGTGGGGATCATGATTGTACTTCTTTTTCTTTTTCTTTTTTAAGTATCAAGGGATTGACTCTTCTTACTCACTTAATTTCTTTTTAGCTGTCTATTTTTTTTTTAATTTTTGGGCACTACATCATTTTCACTTTGTTGTGTTCCTATATCTGGTTAAATATTTTATTCCTGCTATTGATTTGTGAATAATATCTTGCACAAGTATAAATTGGATGTCGTAAGTGCTAGAAAAATTTTCACCAAGATAGGGAAGGCGGTTTGTGCATGGTTTTTTCCATGCTGCTCGAAAAGATCCTTACTACATGACATTGAATGAGCGAAGCAGTTTACATCCATCCAAGTAGTGTGTTTTTCCGGAGGCAACCTGATGGGGTCATCTACAATGAGCTTGTGATGACCACAAAGGAATACATGAGAGAAGTTACTGTTATTGACCCAAAATGGCTAGTTGAGCAATACACTGTGACCCCTACGATAGTTAAAATACCGTGATATACCATGTGGTCATTGCGGTATTTTAAGTAATGTGATATCTCTCGTAGTCATCACGGTATTTTAATTAATGTGGTGTCTTAACGGTCATACGACTATCGTGAATGCTATTTTGATATAAAAACAAAAAAACAAAAAGTGAAAGAAAAAAAAAAAATATATATATATATATATAGATAAGGTTTAAAAAAGTATAAATTTTTTTCTAATAAGTCAAAAATTAAAACATATTTCTGATAATTTTCGAAGTTTTTATGGTGTGGCTGTCTTGGATACGCTCTCCAAAAGTATAGCGAAACAACCTTATGCCATCAAATCCTAGATTTGTGAAAAAGGGTTTCATGTATCCTAAGCACATATCAAGGTAGGTAAATAATAAGTAGTATCCTAATTATTGAAGAGTGTATTTGCTCAATGAAGGCAATGAAGAAAGTTGAATTGATGTGTAAAATTGAATTAGAAAAGGTATATAATAGTGTCAAATGGGTACAAATGAAAGTTATGGGTGCTAAAAGTTTCGGGGCAAGATGGAGTAGCTAGATTAGCCCATTTTTCGATGGGAAAGTGGGAGATTTCTCTAAGGCCACTTGGGCGGAACGGCATAAAAAATTATTGTTTTGTGGTAAAACATATCAATTTGTCTAAGATGGACCTAATTAGCAAAAAACAGATTGCATACGGTGAGACCATTTATCTTTGTTACCAAAGTTCTACATTATTTCAAGTCATTTGATGTCAAATTGATTAGCTTGTGATGTGTGAGAATTTTTTTTTGAATTTTAAACCTAGTCAATGACACTCTTAAAACTACGCGATGGAAAATATGATGGGCAAGAGTAATTGTGACCTGTTGTACCAAAAGTAAATAATCTTTTTATATACTTTTCCATATAAAGAAACGATAAAAACAGATATAAAGTATGTAAAAGTCATTTTACAAAAAGAAAAAATTTATATAAGGTTGTCACCTTAAAATGTAGAATTAAGGTGCACCTCATAAATTCATGGGAAAAAGTTGTTTTGATGTTGGGAAACCCTGTAAATGATCATCTTGATATTGAAATGATATTGATATTAGAAAAAAAATGATTTTAAGTACCAAAAATAATGTATCTTGCAACACATTATCTATACCGTCGATTTTCAAGATTTTCATGTGTTTCTAAAACTACTTGCTTTGAACCATTTTTGGAGCTTAAAATTTATGATTACATATAAAAATGGATCCTAAGAAATTTTGACTCCTAAATTAGATTTTATAATAAAATTTGGGTGGACATCTTACTTTAATTGTTTAAGGTTGCAATCTTATGCAAACCACACCCTTTTAAACATAGAAAAGTATACAATGAGATCAATTATTTTTGGTACAAGCTGGTCACGATTAATATTGACCATTGGATATAAAATTGGGTGGCTACATCTATTCTATTGACCGAGCTCAAAGTTCAAAATATATTTCTTCAAACTTTGTGGCACACCTAAGCTATTAGATTTCACATCGAATGATTATAAGTAATTGTAACTTCCTCGTACCAAAGGTATATAATCTCTTTGTATATAACCCTTTTAAATATGCATATTATAATATATACATCTCATATCATCATCTCATATAACTTAGGATTATGTTAGGTTACTCGTGCATATGAGTATTTTCTTAAGATACTTAACATTGTTGGACACTTGATATCCTTACCTATTAAGCCGTATTTTTTTTGTCTAGGGGTATTTTAAGTAATTAATTAATGATAAAATAACAATTATTGATAAAAAGAAAATTATTAGTTAATAGGGATTAAAACAATAGTACTAACTCATAAGATATTAAAAAATAAAAAAATATTATTAATACTAATTTATTGAACAGTAAAAAAAAAACTAGTTTATAAGATATTTTAAGAGAGAAAAATAACACTAGCTCATACTACTGTAGAATTTATTTTCATGATCTCACATTGTAAGTATGAACTAATTTATTTCATTTTTCTATTTTTATTAAAATATGATTGCGATTTTATATTTCTAAATTTTATATTTCTATCCAGACTAATTATTATATATTAGATTTATTTATTTGTGAAGATTATACCCTTAATTTTTTGAATCACGTTTATTACAATATTATAATTAGTAATTATATTAATTACAATGATAACCAAATTTTATATTTTATTTATTAATTTATTTACATTATAGATTATACAATGTATTATTTTTTGTTGTAATTGTAAATTTGATTTTTAAATTAGATGATATTATAAGACAAATTCATATTTATTTTTATTTGTCTAGTAAAATGATTATAAAATATAAACCAATAATTTTAATTTTAATGTATGATATTATAGTTAGTAAGGTTGTAATAATTTGGGACTAGGGATTAGTAAAGAGAATTACTAAATGTTCGATGTGATACTAATTTCACTTTATATGAAAAAATATTTTCTTTAATCTTATAATATGAAAGTGTTTACTGATATTTTTAAATTATTTTGATACAATATTATATTATTATATTATAATTAATAATTATACATATATTAAAACAGAAAACAGCATCTCAGTATTCACCTATTTTCATTATTAATTAATTTTAGAAACTAAAAAATCACAATTTTTTTTAGAGAATTATTGTGATTTTTGAAAAAAAAAAAAGTTGGGACAAAAATTACCAATTGGACCGATTCTTTGAA
The DNA here is from genome assembly GCF_000471905.2 of Amborella trichopoda. Next base: position 4,190,207 of record NW_006499855.1, read on the forward strand.
CAGATCCACCAATCCGATACGGGTATAGGTGGGACTGATTCGAGTCAGCGATGTATTTTTTTAAACACCGGTTTAGAGCCTACAAACCGCACCCTTACACAAGATGCCGTCAATATCACTTTTCGTCATTACAGTAACGACAACAAAAAAAAAAAAAAAACCTGAACGGTGTTCCGACCGTTGGAGCAAAAGACTGCATTGCGCACTTTGCTTTTTCAAAAATGTCAACAAACCCAACGGCTACCTGTCTCCCCCGCTTCAATAAACCCCGTCCTTCTTTCTCTTCCCTTCTACCTCCAATCTCTCTATCTCTCTCTCTCCACTTCAATAAATCCCTTCATTATTTCTCGTCCCTTCTACCTCCAATCTCTCTCTCTCCCATGGAAAATTCACCCAGCCCACGCAAATCCGAAGCTCGTCGAAGCAAAACAATGTCAAGGCAAATGCAAATCTATGACGACTTTGCCGAAAATCTCCCATTATGTCTCATCCCTCCCTTCAAATCTCGACTATCCCTTCTCCAAATCCCACCACAAGAGTCTCCATCCCCGGTTAAGAGAACCAAACATTGCCTCACACCCAACAAGATAGTGAGAAGCCCCACCATCTTGGGCCGATCTCTGGGGGCTCTTGAAGATCTCCGCGTTGAACCAATGAATAAGAAGAAACCTCGAAGAAACAGTAGGCATTCGAGGAGGAGATCAGATCAAGGAGAATTTGAAGATAGAAAGAGAGATTTGGATATGGTTGAGGAGCATAACAGAGCAAGAAGGAGCAGGCATCTCCGTTCTGGTTCTCGTCGTGAGAAAGTAATCTTGGACGTTCCAGCTCTTCCTTCTACAGCTGGTTCGATGCCCAATATCCATTTCAAATATCTTTTCTTTCTATGTGGAATTTTGATTGATTTTGCTATATGGATTATCTCTCTTTTTTGGGATTTATTTTGAAAGAAACTTTGGGGCATTGTAGTTGTTCAAGAAAAACCATGGGGTTTTTGCTTCAACGTTTTGATGGTGGTTCTGTGTGTTTTATGTAGCAGAGATTCCTGAAGCTAAAGAGGGGAGCCTCTATTGTTATATTGAGGAGCAGGTTGTTGATTTGATAATGTGGAAGGATGTTTCTAAGTCCAGTTTATGGTTCGGTTTGGGGTGTCTCTGCTTCTTATCGACATGCTATACCCGGGAAATTAACATCAGGTATGTGCTACTTTAATTCAGAGAGTGAGAGAGACAGATTGGTGTTGATTTGCTAACATGGAAGTTGTGTTTCTGATGTGTCGCAGTTCTGTATCAGTGGTCTCAAATTTGGGTCTCCTACTCCTGGCTGTGTCATTCCTTTTCAACTCTTTCTCTGGCATTAGGTATGAGCACTTGAATATTAGAAGCTGGAAACAATGCAGTCTCATGTTTCTTATAGTTTAGCAGAAGTCTTTAATGAATAATTGGTTTAGTAGATGTAATAAAGGGTTTTGGACCTACTATGGAGAAATGAGCTGAATGACGTTGGACCTACAAACAGGGAGAAGAAGAATGACCTACGAAGGAGATATGAGCTGAATGAAGATGATGTTAAACGGGTTGTTAGAGTCGTGCTTCCACTGGCGAATGAAGCATTCGCCAAAATACGAGAACTTTTCTCTGGCGAGCCCTTGATGACTCTTAGAGTACTCTCTCTCTCTCTCTCTCTCTCTCTCTCTCTCTCTACTACGTAGTAGTTAGTTAGTTAGTTAGTTAGTTAAGTTAAGTTAAGTTAAGGTTAAGGTTAGGTTAGTTACGTTGTTACGTTACGTT
>NW_006499855.1:4206374-4254042 GCF_000471905.2 Amborella trichopoda
AATAAGTACTACTATTACTATATATATATATATATATATATATATATATAGCTGATTCCTAGATTCTCTTTTGCATAGTACTAGAACTCCATCTCATTTATTTTCCAAAATTTTCAAATTTGTTATTTAATTTTGATTCTTATTAGTTTTTTTAAAAAATACTTCGGATTCAAGATATAAATATTTTATTGTTAATAGATGCTATGAGTATGAAGATTTCTAAGAATAGTCAAAAATTTCAATTGTTTTATCGCCATATAGATTGGTTAAAAATAAACAATTTATAGTTAGAAAATAAAAACAAGATATAATAAATGTCTTTCGTAAAATTTCAAAGTGCATATTTTAAGTACCTATCGATTATTTTTAAAATAATAAATACTCTGGTTAATTTTAGAAATCTGTCATACTTAAGATGTGTGCATAGATACTTTCGAAAAAACTCAAATTGTTAATTACAAATAAATAAAAAATAAAATTATGAGTCAAATTGTTTATGATGTCATAAATTTCTTTAAAAAGGGTATCAAAACAACGAATTTTTTCAATAAAAATTTATGATAAATTTCACACGTTAAAGCTTCATGCAATGCCATTGGCTAGTTTTCCTCGTCCTATTTCTCCCATGGAGCTTGTCGTTATTTAGCTAGTTCCAACTAAGGAGGAAGTTGGACAAAATCCGTGGCCAGTTCCGAATATTTCTAGAAAAGACATGGGCTTTTAAGTCATTCAAGATAAGACAAAATAAATTAGAAAAGGGTGGCCTTGGACTTGGATACTTTCAAGAGATAGAGAATGAAAAGGTCTTCCCACGTGGCACGACTAATTCAAGGCTAGTGGCCGATTTTGTTTTTTTTTTTTTTTTTTTGTGTAAGTGCTACTAGCAGCCGAATTTGAAATGATATATTTTATATCTCATTTTACATAGTAATTGTCGATGCATTTGCTAAAGCAGTATTTTACATAGGGGTGAGGACTTTCGAAGTAATGCACACCTATAAAATTTATTTAGAGATGTCATTTCGGTTCCTCACTTATAAAATTTAAAAGGTGAAATTTTTAAAATACTATGAATAGAGCATATCAAGAAACACTTAATATTTTTTAAAAATAGATGGCTCAAATAATTTATTACAAGATGCATTACTTTTTCGTACTTTTTTTTTTTTTTTTCTTCATGTCCATTCATCTCAAAGTCGAGATGATAAGTTGAAAGGTTCTCCTATACCAAAGCACTTACTATTGTAGGACTTTTGAGGTGTACTTTACTTCAACAGTATAAGATTGCAACCTTATATAATTTTTTTCCTTTTAAAAATGAGCGTCTACTATGGTATTTTGGGAGTACAATTTCTTCTATCCTTGGGTTGGAAGGTCCATGTGTGAGGATTTTTCAATCTGAAATTTGGGAACTATTTAAACATTAGTAGATGACTATCTATAAAAGAAAAAAAAAATATATATATATATATATATATATATATATATATAGAATTCAAGTTTTCTAACACTCTGATCTCACCATCTACAAATTATCTCTAATCAATCTCGAGACATTATTCTTTTAGAAGGTACAACTAAAGAATTCTCTTTATTGAGGTTAATCTATGGATTGAAGAGGTCACGTTCGCAAATTTTGAAGTCTTAAAATTAATTCTAATTGAAATTTTATCTGTGAGAGAGTAGAATATCTTTTGGCTTTTAAAATATATTTTAAAAAATAAATCATAGTTGGCCATGAGGAAGCAGCTGTTTTTGCACGTTGAACATTCCATAGAATCTAAAACCATGGTAGGGGAACTTAATTAGATCCTTGATAATTAAAATTTATTGCTCTCTTTATCCTCTAATCCTAGCAAATTCCAAGAGAATGGTGACACGATGTTTCATCTACTTTTGTTGTAATCTTTTTATTTTTTTAAGATTGAATCATCCAAATAGAAAGTCTAAATCACTTATTTTTTAATGTTAAGGAATACTAAATTCATAAAATATTGCGCCCAACACGGTTACGCTGGAAAGACGCGAGTTTTGAACAGAAAAAGTAAAAAGACTTTTAAAATAAATAAAAAACAGAAATCCCGAAAGTGGACATAAGACTTGTCAAAACATGCGGATGCACAAACGACAAATGAAAGGAGATGTTTCACAAATGACTATCGAATCCATCCCAGAAGAATAATTCCAGGCTTTAGACAAAATTTGTAACTTATGTTGCGACCGGGGACGCATGAGTCCGTTTTGTGTTGTCCATACGCCAAGGTATCGATCATGTCATCTCTATAATCATTGATTGCGCCTCCAAAAATTGTTCAAATCTTGGGAAAATTAAAAAAGAAAAACTTTAGATGGAGTCGAAGCTTTAAAAAATCAAATTAGAGTTTATGTCAAAATTTTCACTAGCAGATGTTTTTATGCCCAAATATTCTCAAATTAATCATCAAGATGTATAGATATGAGAAAAAAATAGATTTCAAGTTTTGGAAATAGTGTATTTTGTAATGCATTTTTGGACATTCAATCTTCAAGATTTTCAAATTTATATAAATCGGTCGATCTATATTATTTTTTAAGCTTTAAACTTTATAAATAAATATGAAAATCTATTTTAAAGCTACCACAATGATTTCCAGTATTGAAACCACATTTCTCGACACTGCAAGGTAGGCTCTAATTTGATTGTTTAGAGCCTAGGCTCTATACAAACCACACCTAAATAAAATGTGACTTCTATATTTATTATAAGAAAATGTATATTATGATACTATGTATATTTCTACAAAGAGGTCACAATCATTATTAGCGTTTAGATTTAAAATTGGATAGTTGAGGATGTATTATTGTTTGGGCAATAAAATTCAAAATAAAAATTCTCGAACGTTGTAACACATTTTTATTTATTAGATTTCACATCCAATGGCTAAAAGTGATCGTAACTTCTTAAGTCAAAAATAAATACTTCCATAGTATAAAACCTCGTCAAGATTATGCCCACCCTTTCAAAGTCTATCTCTAGCATTGTTTCAAAAAGCAGACCGCCCAGTGCTTGGCCGGCCGCCTAGGCGGTTTTCGTAGGGGCGGAACTGCGACTCATTGAGGATATTTTTAGGTCATTTCTTTTTAATACTAAAGAGGCAAAATTGTGGGTTTTATGTTAATTTGAAACCTAAAATCCATTAGAGGTTATTTTTTACAGAGAAAACCCAAAAAAAAAAAAAAAATTATTAGGAGCCCACCTAGGCGTTGGGCAGCTTGGACCTCTCGACCTCCTAAGAGTCGCCTAGCGCTTTTTGAAACACTGATCTCTAGCATTATGATTTCAAAAAGAGGAGCTGCATATAAACAGTGTGCCAGTTGGACACACAAAAACAAAGAAATTTAAATGGAAGGGGTGAGGTTTGTATAAGGTTTAGACCTTAAACAATCACGGTAAAGTGCACCTCAAAATCTTATTAAAAGATGTATTTTCAGTGCCAACACTTTTAGCATGGCCTAAAAGTCTATTATCCATCTTATAATGAAATTGAAAGCTTTACAAGTGGTACAAATCTAGCAGATCCATAAAGCATTTGAAATTTTTTGAAAATAAATGGTCTAAATAATGTGTTACAAGATGTACTATTTTTAAGACTTAAAATTTATTTTTTCTTTCATATCCATATATATTCAGGTTAAGATAATCAATTGGAGAATTTAAGTGATGAAACAACATTTTTCAATGGGTTTTTTTAGGTGCACCTTACTTCTACTGTACAAGGTTAGCATCTTATATAAACTTTTTCCTTCTATAAGTTAGCAGCACACTGGCTCGAATGATATAAGGATGGTGCCAAAAACATGCATTTTAAGGTTAAAAAATGTTTGTTTTCATATTCATGATCAACTTGGCCTAGATCATGATTTTTTTAAAAAAGTTAGATTAAAATCCATGTTTAAAGTAAATTTTAGAGGGGTTATGCACATGTACGTACGATTCGGCCGACTCTTAGAAATCCTTACATTTTTAAATGGGATTGTTTATGAAGCGACAATTTATCTTTTGTTTATCGGGTTATAAATATTTCTGTTTCTTAAATTTTAAAATAAATAGTTTTAAAATACATAAAATTTTTTAAAAAAATATATATTTGATTTATTTCAAACTATTTAATTTTATATTTAATAAATAAAAATATATATAATTTTTTCTTTAATAAATGAGAATGACAATAAATAAATATTTTTTAATAGATAAATCCTTTTTTCAATAATGTTTATCCTTGAATAAGAAGTTGGTGAGTACGTGAAACCAACTGTCGCCATTTATTAATGTGAGGTGACGTTTGTTTACAAGTTGCTTTTGGTATGTCAGCCCACAAATTTAAACCTAACCTGACCTGCCCTGCCCTGCCCTGCCCTCGTTCGTTGAGTTGTCGAATCATAGATTTTAAAGTGACCGAGAGACACCCTCGGCACGAGGGATTGGATTTTTTTAGAAGCGCGTCAAGAGAAAACGAGTTGCAGTGGGTGAGAAAGCGGGCCCGGCCGGCCGGCCTGGGTGCCTGTGGGAGGGATATTATTATAAAAGTAGTGGTAGTGGGCGTTCAAATACTCGGTAAATTCCGCTAAATTTGTCGGGGTGGCGTGTGGTATTAAACCCCCAAAATTAGAGGATACTGGTTTCTTTGTCCTCATATTTACAAACTACAACAAAATCCCCGTCCTCGCGCCAGGAGACAGGCACATGGATAAGAGTCTCAGCGGCTCCCTAAATTTTCCAAAATATCACTACTCCTTTTTTTTTTTTTTTCTCGAATTTCTTTGAGGACCAAGTCTCGACATTTGGCTTGTGGAACGAGAATATAAGGGGATAGATTTTAAAAAAAAAAAAAAAAAGAAAAAAAAAAGAGAGGCCGGAACATGATCCAATACAATGTGTACAACAAATCCAGAAGAACATATAAGGTATGTCGTTATAAGCGGTGTTTGAGATCCTGGATCGGTATGGGTGATTGCGTGACTCACATATTTGCCAGATTATTAGATTGAAAATCTGAATCAGCAATCCAAAAAATATAGAATATAAAAATTTAAAATTAAAATACAAGTTTTTGAAGTGGAGATTTAAAGAAAAAAAGTAAATAAACTTCAAAAAATAAATAAATTAAATAGGTGTTGTTGGGAGGGGTCCGATCTGAGACTGACACCTTCCCAAAACCAATTGGGTCTTGGGCAATTCCCGTTATGAATTGCTGGGTTTTAGAATACTTGTTACAACTGCATATCATCACCGTCCAATCAATGGTGATAATTGATAATGTTTGAGAGTGGGTCCATGATTTGGGTGAGGTGGGTCCCATTTCTCTTCCATCACCAACGAATTGTTGTTTGAATGCTGACGACGTTTATACAATAAATTATGTATAAATGTAGGATTGCCACATACTTCCCTGAATGAATCATCTAATTTTTGTAGCTTATGTGGGAAAATTTTGAAAGCAACAACAACAAGTCATCATCGTTATTGATCAAACATTATCATAATTATTTGAGATCGGCTAAATGAATCATGTTCCTCTATTTTTATCTATCAAATATTCAATATTCAGTAAGACCAAAATCGAGCTTTGGGCACTGAAAATGAGGTTATTTAAATTGGACCAATCATTCCATAGAGTTGTCATTGAAGGAGACTCGACAAAATGTTATAAGATGGTGCACTAATCCAGATTTTACTCTGTGAAGGCTCACAGCTGTTATGGATGAAATCATTGTACTTCTTCAGGATTGTGAAGTGATTTTTTTACATGGGACCCGAGGTTTTAACTCGAACGCTGACTTGCTGGCAAAGAGGGCCATGTCCTAATTGACGGTGGCCCTAGCTCTATTCTTTTTTCTGTCACCTTTTCTGTCACCTTTTTACTGTCTGTTCTCTTTCTTTTAGTGTTGTTTCTTTTGTTGTAACTTTCATTACCTTAATGAATTCTCGTACTTACTAAAAAAAAAAAGAGTAAAATCTATTCCAATGTAGGCGTTTAGTGTTGTTTCTATTATACATGCTTTTAATGTCGTCCTGAAATGGGTGGGAGCCGACCTACCCAACTGAAAGAATCATACATTGGAAGGCCTTCAAAAATTAAGATTTTGTTACCACCTAAAATTTAAATGGTAAATCGGCGTCTTATTACTCTAAGATAGCCAAATTTAAATTGCACCTTTTATGAAAATATACGCACACAGAAACTTATATTTAAAAAATCGATAATAGTTATTTTCCCAGATTTTAGGAGATGTTTCTAATGTACACAAAAATCAAAGTGTGTCACCATTACATGAACTATTATTTTAAGGGAAAAGTTTATATAGAGCCGAGGCTTAAAACAATCAAATTAGACCTTACCTCAAAAATTTAACTAGATGAGGTTATTTTGATACTCAAATATATTCAAATTGATCATCTTGATATCAAGATGCATGGGCATAAGAGAAAAATGGATTTCAGGTTTTAGAAATAGTGTATTTTGTAACGATTTTTGGACCGTCAATTTTCAAGATTTTAAGTTTTCATATATCTGTCAATCTACATTATTTTTAAACTTTTTAAATTAAAAATATATTTTCAGTATTGAAACCACATTTGTGGATACTATTTGAAGATAGGCTCTAATTTAATTGTTTAGTGCCTAAGCTCTATACAAACCGCACCCTTGTTTTAAGGGGTATGATGGTCGTAAGGAGAAAACGCGTGAGCATTTGTACTCTTTCTCATCGGCCGTGATTTTTGTATAAAGCGTCAATTTTAAAATAAGGTGTACTAACCAAATGATGTCAAAAAAATATTATTTTGGTAATATTTTGATGATCTGATTACCTATTTTTATTCTTAATTAAACAATTTAAAGCTTAAAAAATGATGCTGATAAATTAAATGCATAAACAGTTGAAAATTTAAAGAAGGAGTTATACAAATAGTACATTTAAAGATGCACTATTTTTTAACATGTAGTTTTCTTTTTCATATCCATAAATCTTGATGTTGAGATGATCAATTAGAGGGTTTTTTAACCAATATTAGACAAACTAACTGGGTCTAACTGGACTCAGCCTATGGTCAGGTTTGGTTGAAAAAAAATCACAAAAAATTACTAAAATTAAAAAAATAAGCAATTTATTTGAATGTGATTTTATATGTTTTCCATCATTTTAACAAAGATTAGAAGGTATTTGAGCCATAAATAATTATTTTTAAATTTTTCCATCTTTTTTAGGTTATTTTTTAAAATAAAAAGTTTATATAGAGTCTAGCCTCTAAACAATCAAATTAGAGCCCACCTCAAAAATTTCATTAGAAGAGATTGTTTTGATGTCCAAATATTGTCAAATTGATTATCTTGACATCAAGATGTATGAACATGAGAAAAAAAAAGAATGGTTTTTAAGTTTTGAAAATATTGCATCTTGTAATACATTTTTGGACCGTCCATTTTCAAGATTTTCAAGTTTTCATAGATATGCTCGATCTACACTATTTTTTTAAGATTTAAATTTTATAATTAAATATAAAATATATATTTTAAAGCTATCACAAAGATTTTAAGTATTGAAACCATATTTCTCGACACTATTTGAATGTTTACTTTGATTGTTTAGAGCCTCGGATCTATACAAACCGCACCCTTTCTAAAATACCCCTATTCACAAATTGATTTTTCAAAATCTATTTTTTCACTGCCTTTTTAACTTCATTTAGATATGTTTGGTTGAATTTTGCTTTAAACATATTTTTTATATTTTGGGCGTTTTTTTTTATAAAAAAATTGTATATAATGAGATCATTTACTTTTGGTACAAGGAGGTCACAATTATTTACAACCATCCGATGTTAAATCTGATAGCTTGGGTGCGTCACAAATTTCGAAAAAAATATTTTGAACTTTGAGCATGGTCAATTAAATAAATACAATCACTTAATGGTCAAGAATAATTATGACCACCTTGTATCAAAGATAAATGGTATCGTTATATACTTTCTCTATGTTAAAATCTTTTTTGCTTGGCCGGTACCTAGATGACCTGGGCCGGTTACCCGGATCAGTTTTGGGTTACCTAAACCCAGCTCACGGCCGGGTTCCTTTCCCGGGTCGAATTTTCCAACACTGTTTTCAACATCAAAAAACAACTTTTTTCAACAGTTTTTTTTTGAGATGTACCTTATTTCACAATTATAAAACGTTGACACCTTATACAAACGTTTTCCTCTTCTAAAATAGCCATTCACAAAGTGTACCTGAGTTTGGAATGGGTCACGTGGATGTTCCATTTTAGTTGCTAGGGCATCCAAATATCTTAGTCATAAATGCATTTTTGGTGGTTTTCCTCTTTCTCGTCCATTATGAAATAATTATCATAAATGTGTTAAAATGATGAATTGACAATAATTTCAAACAATATATAAAAAAAAATAATCACCATCCAACCTAATAGCATTAACTTACTTACATAATCGTTGTCAATTCCATATCCGTTACTCTATCATTTGTCATACTAACATTTAGCGCTACTTTTAGGTAATTGCATGTTTCTTCTAAGGCTGAAATTAATAATTTTAATTACACGCATGATATTTTCGGCAATGTCCTCTATTGCGATAATAACGCAAAGCCTTAAATATCATAAAAATTTGATTTTACTAGAATATTAATAGAGTTATTATCAGCAATAGAACTTATCATGACAAAATAAAAATAATGTAGGTAATTGTCACTTACTCAGGTACCATGTGAACTCAAATTTTGATAAAAATGACAGCATTAATGCCATAAACACAATTTACGGAAAATTTATCAAAAAATACCTAAGAGATAAACTATTTAACATCTCAAGAATTATAGTTATGTAGATCGGGGATAGTCGATTCAAACAATCGGATGGCCGATCGCTACCTTGGTTGGTAATGTTGAAAGAAAAAATAAGTTTTGATTGGAATCCAACCAAAACCATTGTTTAAATGTAGGATGGGCATGGAATTGCTCGGTCGGACCCGAAAATTCGCCACCCCGTGCCGATTATATTAATCTTTAGGAAACTGTCTGCGTCTAGAAGAGAACCGGCGATTTGCTACAATAAAACGGTGTTTTTCTATAGTAAAAAAAGTATTTTTCTATAGCAAAAATGTCGCTTTGCTATAGTAAAAACGTTGATTCACCAATCCATACTAGTTCTTGGCTAATTCACTGTTTTTGCATACGTTTTTTCGACGGTTCACTATTTTTTCCACACAGTAAAATGGCGATTTGAACCGCCCATTCACCAATTCAGCACAGTTTTTGCAATGCCCAATCCTAGTCATTGATCCATTTTTTTAAATCACTAGTTTAGCTGAATTTGAAGTGTTGTCTAATAAGTTTTAGTGTGGTTTACATAAGGTGCCAACCTTATACAATAGAAGAAAGGTGCATCTACAAAAAAATTCAAATAACAGGTTTTTTTTGGTGCCTGAAACCTTTGTTAAAGATCAATAAATCTTTTTTTACCCAATTATGAAATGTAAAGTTCTAAATATGGTGCAGATCGAGTATAGTTATATACGCTTGAAAATCTTAAAAATTGATGGTCTAGATAATGCCTTACAAGATGCAATATTTTTAGAATTTGAAATCTATTTTGTTTTATACATTGTATATCTCAAGGACTAGATGATCAATTGCAGGGTCTTTTAACATCAAAACAACTTGGTGGATTTTGGAGGTGCATCTTATTTCCACATTACAAAATTGGGTTACCTTTTATAAACCTTTTCCAATAAATTTTAGAAAAAAATATAAAAAACCCTTTGACTTAACCTTCTTTACATTCTCCCCCAACCCCAAAACTAAATTTTATGGCAAAAAACCCCTAGTCAAAAAGTCACAGTTTGGGGGATGAAAATACAGTTGCCTATACATGAAGGTGCCACATTCTTGTAGACACTCAAGCACCAAAGACGATCCGACACATATTACTGCCGGACTGGAACCCATAACATTAACTGCCAGACCGCAGCAACAATCTGTCGGACCGCATGCAACTTATGCCAGACTGAGGCATCATAGTGCCGGATCGACAAAATATATTGCCCGACAGACAAAATATATTGCCAGACCATAGGCCTTACAAGAAACACTGCTAAACCATACGGGACATAATGCCGAACCGTATGGAAAATATTGTGCACAGTATGGCACACGTTGCCGAATCGCATTTACATGTGCCAGACCGACGGCATTCAACGACCAACTGCCGAAGAGAGGTGTGGACATTACTAAGGGGAGGGCATTTTGGTCCAAAAAACTATGATTTTTTTTATTTCAGAGGTATTTTCTATAAAGGTTTGTTTTGGAATAAAAGTTACAATATAAAAAAAATAAATAAATTAAATTGGTTGTAGAGGTTGTCTAGAAAATCCAATTTAGGGGTATATGTAATTTTTTCTAAATTTTATTCTTTAGATATAAGATGGGATACACAAAAGCTTCGCAAATCTCCTGTTACTATTGATCCACCACCCAAGGAAAGTCCTCTTTCTGGTGCATGGAATTTTGCGTGCAAGAGAGTTGGCGTAAAGTGATGCCCTTCTTGCTTTTAATTGATTGTTCCGTGCCCTTGCAAAAGTTGCAAAATTAATTGCCGTAAAATTGTGCCATCATCGATTCCGTATTATGAGATGCCAACCTTCCCATCTAATTAAATATCATTAATGCACAAGTCACTCATTTTCGAGAATCACCGAAATCATCAACATTCAACTAATTGGTTTCTACCAACAAATTGGTCTCAATCTTGAGATATATGAATAAGAAAAAAAAATGATTTTGTCATGAAAATTATGTATCTTGTAACATATTATTTTGTTCACCTATTTTTAAAATTTTTAGTTTTATTGATTTGCTTGATTTGCATCATTTTTTGAGCTTTAAATTTCATAATCAGGGATAACAATAGATTTTGATGCTATCATAGAACTTTCTAGCAATGAAACTTCATCTTTCAACACAATTTTGAGGTGCACCTTATTTTAATAATATAACATTCATACCTTATACAAATCTCGCATAAGGTTAAAACGTCCAACCATCCAAAATTCCATAAAAAAGCGACGAGTAATATGACTACTCCAAAAAAATTACGAGGGCATATTTCACAATAGGGCTAGGTTTGGCTCTTGTCAAGCCGTCTCCCATATGTTTAGTTAATACATGTTTGACAAAGGAAATTAGCTATCCTTCAAGTGTATACTTTTAAGAGGGTGCCTTGCTGCTTTCTCTTTAATTTTCAAAAAATAAAGGAAGAAGCAAATAATCCATGCCTCAATAGCATTCATCATTATCGTCATCTAAACCTTATCCCAACTATTTGGGATGAAGTACATAGATATTGTTTTATCATTCTGCTCTATCAAAGGTCACACCTTCAGTCAAATTAGGTTATCATATTTTTTCTTACTATTCTATCTATGTCCTTTTGGGCTTTTCTTTTTGTCTTTTTAGAGCTTTCCACTTGTACCGAATTATCCCTCTTTACCGTAGTTGTTCTAGGTTGACGTTTTATATGATCAAACCACCTAAGTCTACTTTATCTCATCCTATTGTCTATTCGACCCTTAAATTCTCTCGGATGTATTTACTCCAAATTCTATACTTTCTTATTTTGCCTCTCATCCATTTCAACATCATCATCTCACCTACACTCATTCTATGGATATATTATTTTTTGACCACCTAACATTGTATACCATAAAGCTTGGATAGTCTCATAGCCGTCTTATGGAATTTTCCCTTTAATTGCGTTGGTATGTGACAATCACATAAGACTCCAGAAGCACATCTCTGTTTTGTTCGCCCAGCTTTAAATCAATATTTGACATCCTCCTCAATCTTTCTAGTCTCATAGATTAACGACCTAAGATATAAAAAATAATCTCTTTTAGGTACTTCTTGGTCATCAGTTTTAATCAATTCTTCATTTCTACTCCTATTATTACTAAGTTTACATTTCATATATTTTGTCTTTGTCCGATTTTTAAAACTTTTAGAATGTAGACCATCCATCAAAAGCTAAAGCTTTGTATTAACACCATCTCTAGCCGCATTAATCAAAGCTATATCATCTGCAAACAATATACACCATTGTATCTTATCTTGTCAATGTCTAGTTAATACGTCCATAATCAAAACAAAGATATATGTGCTTAACATTGACTCCTAATTTAGGCCCATTGCAACCGAAAAACCATTTGTCTCTCCACTAATGGTCTTTACATTAGTTAGAGCTCCCTCATACATATCTTTCACTATGCCAATATATCCTCTAGAGGCTTATGTTTTATCAAACACCCACCAAATAAGCTCTCTAAGTACCCCAGCATATGTTTTCACTTTGTAAATAAAGACATATGGTGGTCTTTTCTCTTCTCCCTAAACTTCTCAATCAATTGCTTAAGTAGAAAATCAGTTTTATACTGCTTAAATTATAAATAAAATTTCAAAACTCAACTATAAGTGAAAAACCCAAATAGAATCCCCATTTAAAATACAAGGCCTTACTTAGAAATCCATGAAACCCTAATTCTAACAGAATTAGAAGTCCCAATTAAAATAAATTTCATAATGATGCTTATACCTTGGTAAAACAAATATTTAGTTTAGAACTAAAATGCTATTCCACACAACCCTTAAAATCATAAAAAAATTCTTAAATCCTTAAAAAAAAACTCTACTAACCTGAAAGTGTAACTCTAAAAAAAATCCAATAGATACATCCTTAAAATTCAACAAAAAAATTTCAAAAAATAAGACCCATCATATCTTCATCAGGAGAGGAGGTCTTCTCCCATTCCCAATTTTTGGGGCCTGGCAGAACCCTAAAATGATAACACGTCCCAAAATAGTATAAGAACCAAAATCCCAAATCCAAAGCAGGTCTGAGCCAGAGAACACTCAGAAAGTCTAGCATGTGAGAAAGGCTGAGGCCTAAATTGACTTGACCTGGACTTCTAATCCTTCAAATCTCACACCTCAAACCTTCAAGCTCAAACCCGCAAACTCTGACCCGGAATTGAAACCAATCCAATTCCATAAGCCTAGAAGAGCATTTAGAGCCACGGGCATCATGGGAATTCAACCAACCAAACTTCATTTGCAAAACTCTGACCACAGTTAAGCTGCACCAGCAAGATTAGCGTGGACCGCTCAACAAAAGAGCGCTCCAAATCCGGCCAAGTTGAAGTCCTCTTTGTCTTGATAGCATCACCTTCTGACAAAATTTAGAACTTGGTTGGAACCGGTTTCTATGCGGCCAAGCTCGCTTATGTAGAAATGCGGGTCTAGTAATAAATCAATTTTTGAGATGGATTTTTGTACTTAATCTATAACATGAGGTCATGAATATGAAAAAATAAGTAAATTTTTAAAAATAGAAACAATAATTCTTAGTGAGAAAACATTTGGACTATTAGTTTCCGTTGTTTTTAATTGGAACACCTACTTGCATCTATCCGGATAGATGCTTTACACTGTTTGGACTGCATATGTAGAAATGCAGTTCAGCCCGCATGAAACAATTGTCCAACTTAGTTTCTTTGAAAATTAGCACCATTATTAAGGTACACCGGCAGGACCAGCGTGGACCTCCCAAAAGCATGGGCCAAGTTAAGTCTTACGGATCTTAATAGAGGCACCCACTGATCGTTAGCGTTAGGCATTAAGCTCTTCTACTTTCTAATTATATCTTTTTATTATCTGGTGTCTCGAGTGTGTACTTCTTTGTCACTCGTGTCATTCAAAGTGTGCAATATGGGTGCAAAAAGGGACAAATAGGGACAACTGCTGGCATCCTATTTTGGCTAATACATACCCATAAACTCAAACTATAGGGTCTAAACCTAGTCACCTTCCCAAACCCATCCTTGAGCTAAAATTGAACTTTTGCCCGATCCAATTCTCTATTCCTAGCCTATTACTAGTGTACCATGACCCATACTCCATGCACCCTATGGGAATGTAGAAATTCCATAAAGGACCACTAAAAGAAAAATGAAAGGCCAACCTTCTATAGTCCATAATTTGACGGTTATCTACCTTTAACCAACATTGTTGAAGAGCTGTTGGGTTTGGTGATAGTCAAAATCACCACACCTCTATTTCATTCAAAAATTGAAGGTGTTATGGAAAAAAAAAAGGGGTCTTCTTTGGTTAACAAGAAAGAAGCCCAAGTGATATTTATAAAAGAGAGTCAATGAAGGCATAATACTCATCCTTTCGAAGGTCGCCCCTTTAGGGGTTATAGGAATGAATCTCCAAATATGGAGATTGATTTTCAAGAGAGAGACATGACCTCCGGGAGAGAGGTGGTATTCCCATGAATTTTGGGTTGGTAAGGCTTCAACTTCAGTTGCTCTCGAGGTTATCTTTCCCACTGTGGTATTGCGGTGGGAAAGAAGGTATTGATCATCGATGTTGCTTGGTAGGAAGAGCGAGTTTAGAAGGGAAGATCAGTGATGCTCTTTTACCGACGTTTAGAGAGAGATATATCTCTTGTAACCCAAAACTATAATTTTCATTGTGATAATGGATTTCTAGTTGTTGAGGCCGTGGATGTAGTGATGGTGTGTTTTTTTATGCTTACTTTATTTCACGCACTCGATTTATAGTTGTATTCATCTACTTCGCATTTAGCCAATCATGTATACAATCTTGAATAGGATCCTGCTATTTAGGATTCCCGATTCTGCAAGCAAGGGTTCCCGAGAACCCTTCAAGAGCAAACTTAGGTGGAGAGGTCTCGTGTCCCCTCGGCCCAGCTTTGGGTGTAAACACAATGAACTAGAAATTCCAGGTTCCAAGGAAGCCCCAGCTTCCACTTATTAAGAGTTTTTTCTTGCTTTTCAATTTCTTTGTCTTTTTTTTTGAATGCTTGGAATTTTTCCTAGATTTCTCTTAATTATTGATCTTTTGGAATACTATTTCGGGAGATGCTTTGCAAAGCGTGCATTTCTATTTATTCAAACATGATCTTCAAGAAACGGTTTGTCAAGAATTTCGCTTTGGGTAACATTAATCAAACACAATGTTTAAATATGTGGAAGGGTGGATGGAAACGAGGTCAACCGCCTGTCCGAGTTGAGTCACCAAGTTGGCCAATTGCGATATTTTAAAAAACCAAAAAAAAAAAAACAGAAATGGGAAAAAAATGCAAAAAAATAAACCAAAAAAAGAACATAGTGATGAATTCCAAACCACCTATTTGATTTCATCTAACAATAACTATAACAACAAAGTTTAAAGCAAAATGGAAAAAAATAGAAGACAAAATTAGCAAAACAAAAATCGATCATGAAGATTTTTTGTTTGGATTCAAGAAAGTTCATTCGGACTTTTGCACATCAACGTGGTAGGAAATTTTTGGGACAAATTTGAACAAATCTAGTGCGAAATAAAAAATTTTCAATTTAGGTTTCCAAAAACTCCGCAAATTTCAATTATAGATCTCTTTGAACTAAGGTTGTAATCCATCAAATTATTATATGTTTCCGTTTCAAAGGTTACAATCCAACAAATTATGATATGGTTTCGTTAACAGGGATTTCATTAAACAAAATAAAAACACTTTGGTGGGGAATGGAGAGAAAAATCAAAAGAAAAGCAGATATGGCCTCAAAAA
This sequence comes from Amborella trichopoda, assembly GCF_000471905.2. Next base: position 4,222,050 of record NW_006499855.1, read on the forward strand.
ATGGCAGGAAAAAAAACCAAATTTTGGTCTTAATATTTCATAGATTTGGGCTTTGGTAAGAAAAATATTTTTTTAAGGTTCTTGTAGATGAGCGAGATAGGAACAGGACAACTTTGATGAAGTGAAAAAACAATCAATACCATTGCATATTATGTTCATGACATAAGAAATAAGAAACGAAATATAGACCAAACTCCCACGAATTCCAGGAAACTTGGGCCAGTCCCACATCTGCCCCTGTTCAACTCAAGTGCGTCTGAGTCGAACGGCCACTTTTTATTTTGAATCCATGATCAAAGTTAAGGTTTTAAAACTTTCAGACAAACAAAACCTCATCAATGCCAAAAAAGAATGGATGCAAATCCTCAAAGAATCAAAGAACCGTGTAGCACCAAGATAATTCCAATTCTAAAATTATTAAAGCGCCTTCAAGAACAAGATATTTCCAATCTAATATATACAAAGAACATAAAACACACTATTGCAGCATACAATGGAGTCCACAAAGTGCATATATAAGTGTCTACAAAGAAGGAAAAAACTCAACAATAATTAGCACAGGTCCTCTTAATAATAAAGAGGTATTTCATTCTATTGGTGCTTGTAATAACCACCTTGTTGAGGAGGATAAGATGGTGGAATATGATACGGAGGTGGAGGGTGAGAACCAGGTTGTGGAGGAGTTGGAGCATAGTATGGAGCACGCCATGTTGGGTAAGGTGGCTGACCATAGTTTTGGTTTTCAGGTTGTTGAGGCATTGGAGCACCTGTTGGGTGGTGCGCGAAATGGGAAGGGGCTTGGGTATGGTGGTAAGGGGGCTGTTGAGGATACGTATGGGGTGGCGTACTGCTAGAGAAAGGTTGCGAGGGCTGAGAGGATGGAGGAAATCCAGGCATGGGTGGTGTACTCTGGGGGTCTGGAGTATGCTGCGTGGACCTCTGTCCTGGAGCAGGGTAGTTAGTGAACCTGGACTTAGAGTCGTTGAAGTTGAGACCTGCCATTTGCCTTTGAACATCCTCCATCATTTCTCGGCATTGGATGTTCCTGGTCATGATGAAGTCGCTGCACTGTTGTTTGATGTTGGTGATAGCATCCTGATTGAGAGAAAATAACAAAGTAGAGTTACCCCTGATATTGTCTCTCTCACACACGAACACAAATTTTGAAGTTGAGTTCTAGGAAGCTGATATTTATGAGAATCTACAACATCTCTCTCTCTCTCTCTCTCACAAACACACACACACTGAAATACATCTACAAAATGACAACTGTAAGTGTCTAGAACAAATAGAGCAAGTACAGACGGTCACTACCTGAAGGGTAACATAGAACTTCAGTCCCTCATTTATATTCTCCCTGATCTCACGATACTTCGTGATTGCTGCACTTATCTGCTTATAACTCTTCTCGCGAGCAGCTGAAAGAAATTTTGAAAAAGATCAATCACCAAATAGATACAACTCGAACGCCATTGTAGTGCTGCATGTAAGATACAATATATCCTGAACATTTGCCGTAAATGCAACAGCATTGAAGTTGATCAAAGTGCAAAACTCTGTAATGGAATGACGAATAAATACAATATTGATAATCTAAGAACACAATGCAACAGGATGTAGTCAGTAACGTGCTTAGCAAAATAAAATGACACCTGAAACTTCTCTTCATTTCCTATAAGGATCATCTAGATTTTATTTTCTTATATTATCTCAAAACTCACAACGTAACAGGTCAAGTATCTGTGAGTTTGCGAGAAGAATATAGACCTCAATGGGAATAAAAAAAGGGTACATAACATGGGATGTAAATACTCAAATACAACTTTGTGTATAGTGAAATAAACCAAAACTAACTAAAAGTCCCAATCGAACAAGCCAATTATTCCTTTAAATACTACATCCCTTAAAAGAACTAGGGACGAAGGTTTGAAACCGACCTTTGTAGTCTTCAAGATTAAAAACTGCTGCAAAATCATCATTTTGAGCCTGCAAACCAAAAAAAAAAGGGAGCTTGTTACCACAATTCAATCAATTTCAACAAGTATATACTAAATTCAATTGGAATCATAAAAAAGAACGTTACAAAAACAAAACAAAAATTACCAGATTATTTACAACATTTGGGATGAATTAGGTGACATCTTTCCATTTTCCATATAGAAATATGCCAATTTATAAGTCTCTCAGTGTATGGTGCATTTGCAAGACCTATCACAAAGCTCTATTCATTCTATCAATGTATATGGTTCATGGGAAGTTAGATATAAGAAAATAAATAAATAATTGGATGCTCGCATATTGACACAATGGATACAACAGGCCTTCTAGAATTAGCTTTACTATGTCCTAACCACTGCAAATATTCATCCGTTTATTTGGCAACAAATTTATTTCCCAATGTAAATCGACCTCAAAGTTATACAACAATCACGATGATTCAACTAATTGCAAGAGAAATTAACATAAGCCGATATTGAAACCCCAAGATCAATTAGATGGAGCCATTAAGCCCTTGACCCATGCAATTGCTGGAAAGTAGGAAGGAAGCTTTAGCTCAAAGCTCAGAGTTTATACAAAATACAACTTAAGCCAATAATATGAACACAATAAGCCCAAAATTCATTCCTCGCAACACAAAAAAGAAAGAGTACATATATATAGACCTTCGATGATCTTTCTAGACTTCCTCTGGACCTTTATAATTACTTTTTCTGTCCTAACATTAGCCCAAAATACTTGGACAAAAATTACATGAAATACTCTACAACACATTTCAAATTCACTTTGTCCGCAATTCATGCTTTGGACTTCACACTCTCATGGTAGAAAATCCTCATCTTGGTACTCTATACAACATCAAATTTTAACTTTTTAGTATATATGACGCAAAACTTCCCTTCACCCAAAAATTTCCCCAATATATTTCTTACTTATCCAAAACACCCCACCCCCCCTTCCAAAAGAGATTGTTTTTCATTTTGGTAATTCCCAACATAACTGTTGATTTTTGTAATGTTTCATACTTGGGGGCCTTTATAAAATGTTGACAACTAGGTCTGAGTCTTTGTATAAATTGTAAAGAAGTACGGCCTTCATTCCTTTGATCTCATATGAAATGAAACCAGGTGTCAATGTCTTTGCTTCTCTCATGAAAAGCCGGTGTTTTTTGGCAAGCCAATCAGCGTGTTTTTCTCAATATGAACTTCTATTGGAGTTTCATGAATATTTTGAAGTTACTTGAGAAGATTTTGTTGTCACAATGCATAATACTTGAGGTGGCAGTCACATACTTGACTTCACAAGTATAGAATGTTATAATACGTCGCTTTTCTAACTATCCAGTAAATGTTGAAGTCCCCATATAGAAACATAATGCAAGTACTTTGTTTGTCATCCAAGTCTCCAGCCCAATCACCATTTCTAGAACTTAAAATATCCAAAATCATAAGGACAAAAGTTACATCAAATGACCGTTTCAAGTGGGATAGCTTGGAGCCTCAAACACCAGCTAACCAAGCTGACTCCATATAGAATATCTGGTATTATACATGTCAACCAGCAAAGGCTACCCATAACTATTTTAAAGGATCGACCCTCTCACCATCACCTTCCTTTCTCAACTTTAGACCACTTCCTATATCTTAAACTTCTTAAGAATTCCTTTTCTACAGGCTTTTCGAGATATAGAAATTCCATAATCCATTTGTTTTATTCTAATACTAGAGATATAAGACATAAGCCCAATATCAGTCCTTCAAATTCCCTAATCATGGAATCCTTGAACACTTGAAACATGCCCAAATTATTTCCTATAAAAAACAGATCATAACTATACAAACAAAAAAGTAACATGCCTCCTTTTTTTGTGTATCTTTATGCATAAGGCATATCACACAGGCACCTACTAAAACCATTTTGAAAGAAATATTTATCAATTATACTATCCCATACCCTACGTATTTGCTACAAACCATATAATGCCCTTTTCAATTTGCAAACTCTAGTTTCAAGTGCCTCCTTATTCAAGAATATTATTCAAGAATTTGAAAAAACCTACAAGAATCAACTCCCTTAATTGAATTTTGAAGAATCAGAGTATTTAGAGGTTACGACCGTTTGATCAACTTTATGGATTCTCACAAGCTTACGAGCAAAGACTACTAAAGAAAGTCCAAGCACATTACATGGACTTCGAAACAAACTTATGGTGAAAGAAGATGATAAAAAATAAATAAAAAATAGAGGTAAAAAAACAAAAACAAAAACAAGAAAAAAAGAAGAAAAGAAAGAACTCATGGAGGAAGAGGCTGCAGAGGTCAAGGCAAAGGAACAAACTCTGGAGGTGAAAGAGGCCAAAACCCAAAAACTCAAAGAAGGCAAGGAACAAGCAACTTTGCAGGCCAGGTAATCACTCAGAATATGAAAAATCCAATGATCAATGTTACAATATCAAATATAGCCATTGCAGTTCTAACCATAGATACATATCTCCAAATGAAGTGCCCCAAAAAGCTAACTTTGTAAAAACGAAAACATAGAAGAACTTTAACTTTGGCCTACAAGGATACAATTGTGAATCCAACAAATACTTGGTATCTTGACACCGGTGAAACCAACCACACGTGGTAGAAAGGATTTGCTTGTGAAAGTGAATGAATCAACTAAAGGGTATGTGAACATTGGAGATTTATCTAAGAGATTGGGAAAAGGCAGAGGTAAACTTTTAATTTGAAATAAAATTATGCTCATCTATTAATTTATTGTCAGATATTAAAAATAACATTTTGAGTTATGGGCAACTCTTAGATAACGTGTATAACATCCTCATGAGAAATGGTAAACTTTTTATAAGAGATCAAATGAACAATTTGTTTGCAAAAATGATCATGTCTAAGAATAGAACGTTTTCCGTGAATATTCATATGCAAAATTTGAAATGAATCAAGTCTATTTTGAGTGACAAATCATAGTTATGGCACTTATTTTTTGGGCATCTAATTTTTGTGGCTTGAGGTTTTGGTCAAAGGTAAATGTGGTGAATGGATTTGCCCTGGATAAAGCAACCGGAATATATATGTGAAGGGTACATAGAGTGGAAAATCAAGAAAAGCATTAAAGAGTGCATAGAATGGAAAATCAAGAAAAGCATCAAAGCCTCTCCAACTCATGCATATAGATGTGTGTGGACCTCTTCAACCTGCGTCACGTTGGGGGGGGGGGGGGGGGGGAAGATATTTTCTAACCTGTGTTGATGATTATAGTGGCAAAACATGGGCATATTTTATTAAAGAGAAACCAAAAGCTTTTCAAGTAATTTAGGACTTCAAGTCTTTTGTTGAGAAACAAACCGCCTTTAAATTAAAGTAATAAGATCTGATGGAGGTGGAGAGCACATTTGAAATATTTTTCAAAAGGATTTGCCATCAAATGGTAACCTCCTATGCACCACAACAAAATGGAATCGTAGAAAGAAAGAATAGAACCATTTTGAATATGGCAACATGCATCTCAAAAGAAAAAGGCATAAAAAAAGGAATTTTGGGCTGAGGCCGTTGTACAGTGTATTTATTGAATAGGTACCCAACCACAAATATGTGTTTCATGACACCTAAAGAAGCTTAGAGCTTCGACAAGCCAGAAATAGGGCATCTAAGAATTTTTAGGCATATGGCCTGTGCCAAAATTTCCGAAGAGAGAAGGCAAAAGCTTGATCACAAAGGAGAAAATCTATTTTCTTAGCCAAAGGTTACAAATTGTACAAACACTTTACAATCAAAGTTATTTTTGAGCAGGGATATGTTTAATGGCAATTTACCAAAATACCCACAAGAGATCAACTACTAACCATTTTATCCATTTGGAACTATTCCAACTCAAGACCATGTATTGGTTTATGGGTATTTTGAAATTAAAACAAAAGCTACGGGTGAAGTGTTAAATTGTTCATCTCTTATGGGTAATTTGATAAATTTCCCTATGTTTAATGAAAATGTAGTTTAGGACCGGAAAATAAATCAAGAAAAGAAAACTTCAGCTATTGAGGAGGCGAAAGAAAAGGATGAAGTTGAACATAGAGAAGGCTCTCGGACTCCCATTCAAAACTCATCCTCCAATTTCCCATCTACTTTTCTAACAAGGAGCTCATCTCATGTCACCAAAACCAAAAAGCCTTCAAGAGATATATACATTAACTCATAGATATATGCATAAACTCATAGGCTTAATGTTGAAAATCATGAGCTCAAGAGGTAGAAGAAATTAAGAATAACAGTTGGGAGCTTACAACATTACGAAAAGGCCACAAAGCTGTTGGAGTCAAGTGGGTCCACATGACAAAGAAGAAAGAAAAATGGGGAGGTCAAAAGGCACGAGGCCAGGTTGGTTACTAAAAGCTACAATCACCTCGAAAGTGGTTACAGTAATGTATTTGCACTAGTTGCCTGCTTAGAAACTGTTAGATTGATCACTTCTTTAGCGGCACAAAATAAATGGGAAAGTTTTCAAATGGATGTACGATCAACATTTATTAAAGAACAGTACATTGAACAACCTCTGGGCTATGTGAAAAAAGAGGTCCAAAACTAAAATTTACAAATTGAAAAAGGCATTTTATTGTTTAATGCAAGCACCTAGGGCATTGAAAAGTCGAACAGAACAATATTTCCTTAAAAATGATTTTTCTCAGTGCTTATACGAATAGGGCTTTTACATAAAGGTAAATACGAAACCAAGCATTTTACTTGTTTGTTTGTAAGTCGATGACTTAATTCTTAGTGGAAAAAATCCAGGCACATTTCAAGAGTCCAAGGAGTCCATGATTCAGAAAGTTGAAATGACAGATAACAGGCTCATGCCTTTTTTCTTTTGCACTTAAGGAAATCAAATGGATAGTGGAATTTTTCTACCTCAAAAAGACTATGCAAAGGAAATTCTTAAGTTTAAGATAGAGAGATGCAACCATGCAAATGTCTTATTTGCAAAGTTGAGGAAGGTGATGGCAAAAGGGTGGATCGCATTTTCCTTAAAAGCAATGTGCAGACCCTTCACTAAATATAATTCCCCTTTAAGACGGTAAAGAGAATTCTCAGGTACATCGACGGAAAGCATGATCATGGTTTATTCTTGTTCTAATGATTATTCATGTAGGTTTATAGGTAGCGATCGGGCAGGAGATTTGGATGATAGAAAAGCTATTTCCAGTTATGTTTTGTACATGGGGAGTATGGCGTTTACTTGGTGTTCAAAAAAGCAACTAGTTGGAACACTCTGTACTTGTGAAGCTGAGAATGTGTCAGCTCGAGTATTTCTCATGCATTGTGACAACAAAAACTTCTGAAAGAGCTTCAAAATCCTTAAGAAGCACCAACAAAGATCCATGTTGTTAACAAGTCAACGATTGCCTTGGTGACAACCTTGTCTTTCATGAAGAAGCAAGCATGTCAACACCCTGTTCCATTTCATTCATGACCAAGGAGAAGAAAATGGAACTTGTCTACACAAAAGTTTGAGACCAAGTTGCAAATATTCTTACAAAGCCTATCAAATATGAAGCATTTCAAAAGTTGAAAGATTATGATGGGGTTGACCAAAATGGAACGTTAAACATAAGGGAAGCATTGAAAAATAAGCTTGACTTGGGAAAAGGCATTTTGGTATTTACGAAATCTATTAGGAACATTTTTGGAAGTATTGTGTAGAATGTACTAGAAAGTTCAAATTTGAGTTTAAGAGCTTAAATTTCAATTTGTGTAAAGTACCAAGATGAGGATTTCCTAAATAAGAGCATGGAGTCCAACACATACAGTGCATGTAATTTTGTTTTTGAAGTGGGTTTTCTAGATTAATGCATATAATTTCATCCAAGTCTTTTGAGTACATGTTAAGAGAGAGAAACAGTAATTAGAAAGCTCAAAAGAGTCTGGAATGCCCTCAAAAGATCCATGCATTCATATACTTCGTCTTTATGATGTGACAAAGGAAATTTGAGTATATTGTGCTCATATTATTGGCCGAAATTGTGTTTTGCATAAACTTTGAGCTACAGCCTCATTCCTTTCTCCTTTCCAACAACTGGTCACAGAGCCTAGGGATATTTTAACGATAAACAAAAATGAGAAATTCATGGTTCCATATTCTGAATCTGGTTACGGTACTTCTAAAAATTATTCAAGTCCTATGAATGATTTTTAAAAAAAGAAAGAAAAGGAAAGAGAAAAAGAGCTCTTGAGCAAAGTATTTTTCACAAGGCTCTTTAAATTTAGATAAAATAAAAAGGGAAAAGTTTATACAAGGGTGATGCCCTAAACAATCAAATTAAGGTGTGGCTCAAAAATTCAGGGGAAGAGGTAGTTTTGATGCCCCAAAATCATCAAATTGATCATCTTGACCTCGAAAAGTATAGACGTGAGAAAAAAATGGATTTCAAGTCTTGAAAATAGTGCATCTTGTAATGCATTTTCTGGACTAATTTTAAAGATTTTCAAGTGTTTACAGATCTGCTCAATCTATACTATGTTTGAAGCTTTAAATTTTATACCTAAAAAGAAAAATAATTTTGCAGGCCATCACAAAGAGTTCCAGTACTAAAATAACATCTTTCGATACTATTTGAAGCCACGCCTTACTTTGATTGTTTAGGGCCTCAACGTTATACAAACCACACCCAAATAAAAAAGAAGGGAGTTTTATGATAAAGGGGGCTTGAACTTCTGAGACGTCATGCCATGCGAAGGCATGATGATGGATGCACAATCAACATGGTGAAATCTCTTTTAAAAAGCTTGAAAGTTTCTCTTTAAATGATTTAGAAAATGGTGTAGCAGTCACCGAAAAAAGAAAAATCTAAAAGCTTTTCATTTTGTAGGGAATAACTCATGTGAAGTATAACCAATAAAAGCAAACTTCATGAACTAACTCAGATTACAGAAAGGAAAACAAGTTTACAAAACATAAAAGGTGCCAACCATGATCCAACCTTCAAAATTGAAGTTGCAGGAGAACCAGATTCAATACTTTGCCAAGCGAACAATCATTGAGGCTGAACAAAGTGCAGGCTGTTTTGTATAATTCTTCTTTGAAAATATGGACCAGAGGATGAAAAAGAAGCTCCAAACGAATTTCCATACAAATACAAAGAGAATAAAAAGAAAGTTGAAGAGTGAAGGGGAGGCTTGGTGTTTGACAACGGAGAAGCAAGCTGAAGGAGATAGAGGCAAACAAGAGGAGCCCAAGAAGTTGACAAAGAGAAATAAAGGTTAAGTGAAAGCGACGCTTGGTGTCCGACGATTGAGAGGCGAGCTGAAGCACTAGAGGCGAAATTGGAGAAGCTCCAAAAGGTAATCAATATATTGGAAAACACTGTTCCAGAAAATGCCAGGTGGCACCTAGGCGGCAAAGGGAGCCAGGCCGCCCAGGTTGTTCAAAAGGGGGCAAGGCGTATCTAGTAATCCTGTTTTAGGTCCAGATTTTGTATGAAAAATACATATTCATGCATTTTTTATAACTAGGAGGGCACAGTCTCCTGCGCACTCGCCCAAGTACCCTGGCTGCCTGCCTCGGCAGGGTACTAGGTGGACCCCCCGGGCCAGCCTGCCCAGTTGGTCTGCACAAACGCCTCTAGCCCACCTACGCGGCTGCCTAGGCTCTAGGCAGACCGCTTTTTTAATCAAACACAATTACCGAGTACTATGTTGAAGGGATTGAAAAAGGAAAACTTAGGGAGGATGTTGAAATGGTAATTCAAAACTTTTAAAAGGGGTAGTTTGGTCTTTTAGTTTTCATGGTTTTCTAGTATTTTATAGAATTATTGGAAAAAGAAAAGAAACTTCTTGAAGGAGGCTGGAACCAAAGAGGTATTTTGGAAATATTTAAGATGCATTAAATAGGCATGTTGGTAATTGAAAGAACAAGCTCTATATAGAGTTGTTCTAATCAGAAAACTGAAAGGCAAAAAAAGGAGCGAGTATTGGGAAGAGAATAACTTATGAGCTCTTTGAGATAAACTTTTGGAGCTCTACTCTGGCCTTTTGGCCATAACATCTCTTTATTTATTTTGTTGTGTTTATCAGTATATAGCAAGTTTGTTTGTGTGATGTCTAGCAAGAGCATATATTAGAAAAAAGGATGCTTTATATCATGTAGGAATATAAGTTTGTTTGAAATAAAGGAGCTACACTACTTATAGGGAGACTTAGGCATTGAATAACTTAAGGGGACACGCATGCCACTTAGGTGGGAACTTTCTAGACATCATATGGACAACACAATGACTTAATATACTCAAGCTAAACATCACAGAAACAAACGTACTATATACTGATAAATATAAAATAATAAATAAACATCAAATAAGGGAGATGTTATGGCTAAAAGAACATAGCAAAGCTCTAGAATTTACATCAAAGGGTTCACACGTTCTTCTCTCTATAATACTCTTGGTTTTTTTGTTCCTACATTTTTTCCAACGTAGCTATTTAATGCATAGTTCAAATTTCCAAAATGCCCCTTCGGTTTGAGCTCCCCTTCAAGAACCTTCTTTTTTGTTACCAATAATTCCACAAAATAATAGAAAACCCTGGAAAAATTAAAAGATCATACTACTTTTAAATTAAATTACAAGCAACAACTATTTATATTCATACGGATGTTAGCCAAACTTTTCAGCTTGCACATTTGCCTCCTTGGGAGCCAAAGCAATTTGTCCAATACAAAAGCTCAATGAGATGTCATTTTACTTGCACAAAACCCATCAAGCTTCTATGGAATATGAGAACCTCACCTTGTCTAATAGATCAAATTAACGTAATGAACCTCGATTGTCTCTCGACCCACAACAACCTTTATCAATACTCATTGACCTTCTTGAGCTGATTGTGCATCCATGCACATACCATCTGAGTAACAAAGAGCCCTTATTAGAACATATTCTCCTTTGGTATTCCTTATGACCCTCTAAAACCTATAGGACCACTACTACCTTTTGTTGCTCCATCACCCCAAGAGCAAAGCCCACTCAATATGCAAATGGGATAAATCCCTAAATATGTCACCCCCTCCAAGACCAAGAGATTTCACATTATCCTCCAATGATCAAGAGGATTCCCATGAAAGATGTTAGGCCTCTTTGGATGCTTCAATGGCCATAGCAAAGACATTTCCCCACTTAAGGGAACACTGGAAAACTGCATTTGGTTTTTAGGGAATAAAGGCAAATCAAGCTTTCTTCTTTTTTTCAATCTTACAGGCATGTAGGCAGTGATCTATAAGATAAAAGGGGTTACAGAAATTAGGCTTCCCAGTAAATCGAGGTTTAAAAAATTTGATCAGCTTACCCAATCAGTCACAAGCTGGACCAGATCGGCAATTCCAATCTGGATCGACCGATTTGACAATGTCAATGAATACAGAAAGTAAAAAAGGGCACTAACTAAAATTTTGTGTATGCAAACACCTGGCCTTAACCTACTTACCCACCAACTAACCAGAAATAAACTCTGTTACCATCTCCATTCCTAAATCACGTCTTGTTCTCAAGATCTACTTCCCTCAAGCAGAGCTCACATAACCCCCAACATCCTAGGTAACCTCATTATTTCTCTAGACACCAACCATTTCTCTCGTGACAAATTTCTCCTCCAACACTCTAGTGCAAAGAGCTCTAGGGTCTTCCCAAAAATGCCAAAGCCATCTGCCTAAAGGTCTTGTTCCATGTCTTTCAGCGCCTTATCTCGAACGCTCCAACCTCATTGGCTCTTAAGCTTAAGAAAATCCTCCCCTAACCAAGTGATAGTTGTGACTCCCATTGCCACCTCACAGTTGATATTTACAACAAAAGTAGCCCTAATGAGAGTGGCTCCCCCTGCTAGAGAAAGAAATTGGCTCTATCATGGTGCAAAGCTCCACACAACTTCACCGTTACTTCCATCTGAAAGGTCCTTCCACAGCTTGGCAATACATGAGAGCCACCAAATTCTGGACAAACCAGCCTACTCGAATTATCCTCAACTGAAAAACAGCTTTTGACCATCTTAATCATCCTCAAGTGCTTAGCTTGTATGGATCTGCTTAGTGACGAAGCACCATGCCCAAATACCAACTAGAAGGCATGGGCAAGATGCAGTAAAATATAGTGATTCAAGACCTCCAATAAAATGATAAACAAAAAGGGAAGAAGTCCATTGACAGTGATTCCATTGATCATTCTCCAAAAGGAGTCCACGACATTCAAGTTATAATAATTTGAAGAGCAAGTTGCAAAAACAATTAGCAGCTTTATCATGAGGAATTGTACAATGGGGACTCAAGTTCGTTCACATAGTGAACTTCATGAACCTAAATTCTGATGGTTGGTCCAAAGGCCATTCAAACTTAATAAGTATTAGAGAAGTCATGCTGCAGTCCGAATCAGTGGGGATTGTGAATTCTATAATCACCAAAATGTGTAATTTATAACTTTAAGGGATGAGATCACACCGCAGAGACAAGTCGTTAAGGGCAATTCTAGTTATTAGGATAGCTGGTGTAGGTTCACTCTTGAAATGATGCCTTATTAATGTCTGGGAGAATTACGCTTTTGCAAGGATATTTTCAGAATGTCACGGCAAGAAACCTCAGTGGCACTAGTCCGTGTACAAGTGTAGGGGATTCGCTTTCTCATGGGTTGGACTCGTAATTATGAAGTAGGGCGATTGTAGTTACCTTGGGGGTTTGAGTTATTACTTCAGAAAAGGATCATGACTTACGATGAACTCCATATCTATGTAAATAAGCACAGACATACTAACCCAAGACAGAAATAGACCTTCAATTCAAAGTAACATAATAATGAAGCCAGTAATACCTACACTGGAAAAAATTTACAGTATCATAAAACATTAAAAAGAAAATGACATACTGACATTTCTAGAATATAAGATACAATGATCATGCAAGGATGTATAACTGAACAAGGATAATGACAGACCTGAATTTGCAGCAATAATTGCTCTTGTGCCTCAATATTTTGGGCAATTTCTTGGCAGATATTATCATATTTCGACAATTCCTTCTTGAAAAGATCCTCATATGATCCAGTGGTTGTCATCAACTTAGGAAGTATATCATCCTACAGCAATAGATATGAACATATGTTACTCAACAAATGTGTGTGTAAGAAAAGAAATTTCATAAGAATGGATAATAAAGGTGTTAAAAAATGACCCAAATCTCTAGTACAGATAACATGTTATTTTCTAATGTAAGGTTAGATCATACAATACTTCATACAAAACAAACAAAATATTTTCTAGGTTCATCCATTGCATGCATTACACTTCTTTTCATAAGTTAAATACACAGAATGAATAATGGTACCCAGAAACGATCATCATTAATAACTCAAGTGAACGTGTGACATAGCATGTTTCCTTGTCTTCCACATAGATGGAAAAATAAGTGTCCTACATCTAAAACTGACTGGATTTCTGCCACATAAAACTCCAGTGATCTGTTACTCCAATCCAACTTATAATTAGTGCATTGAGAAAGAAATGTGACAAGAGAGCTAAAATGGATAAATTTCAGTAAAATAAAGAGGAACTTACTGGTCTTCAAGTAACAAAACATCAAATAAATTATGCCTCAGATGGCTCAACCGAACAGCCTTTCCAAGGAAGTACAATAATCGAGAAATGTGGTGTTACAGAGTAGGAACTCTTCATCACCCAATCCTAAAATACAACTCTTGAAAACAGACACTTTAATAGCTGGGAGCCGGGGATCGTAATAGTTCAAAATTTGTGCAGAAACTCCTTGTGAATATCCCACAGAAGGGTCTGTTTAATGCCCCCCTAGAAGGGTCTATTCCTTTGTCCGAATATAACCTTGAAGGGAGCATGGATTCGTAGCTTTTTGGGTCCTCCTCAACTGTTCAAAGAACAGAGAGACTGAATGCAGCCTCACAGTTTTAGGTGTGGCAGCAACTGCAGCAACCCATTTCTCTCCCAGAAATTAAGATGCAACAGAATTTGCAGCATTCCCCTTTCCTTGAAATTTGGACCTCTAGATGTTTCAGTCAAAAAGGGAAGATAATAATTGGCCCCTCCCTATGACAATATATGGTAAAGATGTTTGCTTTCGTTTATTTCTTTGGAGCATTATTACTTAACATGAAGAACTCTTTAGATATGTAAGATCCATAACATTTAATTAAAAAACTTGAATTTCCAATAATTCCAATACATAACCTTTTATTATTTAGGTAACAGTTCTCATGTGGCCCTCAGACACATGAAAAGGAGTTCAGAAAAGTGCATTGCGGAGGACTTCATTATCACACATACCTTTCGTTTCATCTCCTTAAGCATGTCCTCAAGACCTGCCCTTTGTGCTCCGAGAGTCTCCAACTGCCTCTGAATATGGTTAAAGACATTCATCAGTTAAAGAAACCACTTTTTATTGAGATTAATTACAAAATTCATACAGAAAATAACACCAAATACTTATCCACATATAAGTGTTTGTATGAATGTATGTATAATAGGAACCAAGCTGAATGATTCCATATGGAGAAGGTATAGTTAAGACTACAAGATATCAAGAAAGAGAAAAAAACAAGGTGACGCTAAGGTCTGTCCATACAAAATTTTCCAGTCTATCTTGTTACACCAGTTTATTAAACTCAAATGTCATTCAGGATAGACTGATAGGGAATTCTTATATTACAAACAGTTCAACACATTCTTTTGATATAGAAAAATGGCATTTTCTCCTTCTTTTCCTTAATTTTGATAAGCACTAAGGACATCAGTGAAAAGAAATAAATGCATGCAAACTAGTATCGAGAGAATGATTATCTAGGAAATTGCCTCAATCCAGAACCCAACCTGAAGATAATTAGGTATCCACCAATAAAGTGTCCACTCTATTGAACTTTGGAAAAGCAAGTGTCCTTCCATATAAAGAAGAAACAAATAAACAGCTCGAAGTTTGCTCAGACTCCATCAAATGTGTCTTTCCAAGAAATTCATCAAAAAAAAAAAAACAGTGTATCCTTCTAAATAATAAAAAACAAATAAAGGTCAATAAGAATGGGCCGATCAAATGAAATAATGCAAGCATCATACTAGAGCCACACCGATCCACAAAGCTAAGTAATAGAGGTGCCAACCTTTCCTATTGCTAAGGATGGCCCAAAGCCCTATAATACCCCCAGAACTAGTATCAAATATCATTTCCCACAATCACATGCGTGCACTCACATGCGCATGCACATAGCTACTGGGATCTCCCAACTAACGTGATGATCCCGCTCAGGGATCATGATCCAGCATTCCTTTGTCAGGATCTCCATGGAATCTCAATCCCTAATATTAGGGATTTTATGCCAGACCTATTGCATCATCGACTACATAACAATGATTAAATAGAGCCATAAACTACATCTTGAAACTATGCTTCCATCAAGCCATAAACTACATGTCTACTTCATGAAACTATACTTCCATCAATATGTGCCTCATCAAAATATTAGTGAGATAATGAATTAATGATTGGATTTTCTAATTTTTAAAATTTCTATTTCTAATGACTTTTTATTCACCAATACTAATAATATAGAATGATTGGATTTTTTTAAACTTTTTATTAAATTCTATTTTTTAAAATTTATGCATTAATTAATAAATTGTACAATATGCACTACCAATATGCATGTGTCAATCCGTCACTCCCGCCCCCATCCCCACACCCTCTCCAAGCAACTATGTGCATACACGCACAGCCCAAGAGTCACCAAAAGACAACCAAATAGAAAGTAACGAAGAGAACACAATGGTAATCTATGTATGTGATCATGGGGATCTACATAAGTGAACAAGAAAGTATTAATTTCATAATTAATCAAGAAACAATATTCCAAATGATAGAATATTAAAAAAAAAAAAAGAAGGAAGTGCAACTCTGCATTACATGCAACATAAAACTAAATTGTTTGGATGACCCATAGCCTCCTTTCAAAAAGACATTACCAGGCTTTGCTTCAACGCTCCCACGATAGCATCCTCATTGCCATCCAAAGACATTATTGGCCTTGCAAGACTAGGAAGAGCAGATTCTATCTGCAATTCAAAAGTAGTATCAAAAAGAAACATCAGCATCTTCTCAAGGATAAACCCATTAAAGAAATAATTGCTATCAACGCATACAAATTCCATCAAACGACAAATAATAAACATAGACCATAAAGTCACATAAAAAGCTCCAAAGAGAAACTAGCTCCTTTGTGACATCTAGATAAATGCGTCCAAGTACAATCACCTCCCCAACTTTCATTAAATATCCAAAATAAACAGTCAATGTTCAAAACTTCAAATAAAAATTAAAAGCACGCATCCGGTCAAGTTACATTTTCATATTAAAAAAGCAACACAACTCTAGGAAACATCAGATGGAGATCAAAGGCGAAATAATCTAGGACAGTTCTCAGATGACCACTGTAGCATTTGTATGTGTGATTCTACAAGGTATGTTCAGTTTAAAAGCCAATGCATATATGCAAGCCAACTCAGGCATCTACCCATTTGAAGGTACTTTTTCATGATTTCTTCCACAAATACTTTAAGCCAAAAAATACAATTTACAACAAGGAAATGAATAATTGATAGAAAGAAGTTCCCTTGATGAGCATTTACCCATATTATGAAGACATGATATGTCCCTAGCATGTTTTTTAAACTTTTTATTAAGTATATTTACTAGGCAGGGAAGATAACTATCACGTTCATCGAATAATGATAAGACAATCGGACAGTAGGCATTCAGATGAATAAAACCGCAGCAATAGATAAGTAACATACTAGCTATTAGAGCTAGAGATAGATAGAGATAGAGAGAGAGGGAAGGAGGGAGAGAGAGAGACTCAAGAAACATACTGGTCTGCAATCGAGGATTGACATGAGCGCCAAGTGATCTCTCACAGCTCGCTCAATACGCCCATCACTATCTGTCGCTTGTTTCAGGTTCCCAGCAAACCTATTCAGCCTATCCTGCAAATTCTTTGTCAAAGTTCCTGATTGAGGCCTAGTCCATCGTGTTCCAAATTGCATTCGAAATTGAGCATCCTCTCTTGCTTCCTTCTGCAAAAGCTCCTCAGTCTGGATCAAAAGCTCCTGGTTCACCCTCTTCAAATCTTTCAACTGCTGAAGCTCAGATTCCAAACCTGATGGACCACCTGAAATCTGAACAGCCTCCACTTCTTCCTTAAGGTCGGAGGGGATAGTGAGGTTCCCTTCTAGTGCAAGAATGGAATCAGGAAGGTCCATTTCTTTGAGCTTGACTCTGGTTATCTCACTGCCTTGCTGCAATTTCTCCGCTTGGGTTCGAATGATATCATCCACCATTTCAGTGTATCTCGAAAGGGCTTTGGCACTACTATCAGGAACTAGACTAGCAAACATCTTCACTTTGCTCGCATCTAAGATATCAACCATGGGCGTGGATTTGACCAATGAAGCAGCAGGAAGTGAGGGTAGGGAATTTGGGGCAGGGACTCTCATGAGATAAACTCTATCATTTTCTTTTATGGCCCTCTCTAGGTTACGATTCAAATTCGATTCCAACCTAGTTACCGAATCCAAGAGAAGCCCAACAGCACCTTTTGTTGATTTCTTAGCATCAGATAGCGCCGAAACCCCACTCTTAAGCCTTGCAATTTCCTCCGCAATCTCCTCTTTATCATGCAATTCTAAGGCCAGCCTGTAGCAAGCTTCTGCGTAGAATTGGGCAGCTTTTAACTGAACATGGGAGATCCAGGTCCGGTCAAAGTGCTGGTTGAAGGGTTGAATGTTCAGAGCTGCGAAAGTTTCCTCATAGTAAAGACTCACCTAAAACAAGACAACTTTTTGGGATTAAATCCATAAACAATTTTACCAGGAAAAATGAAACGGATAACTTACAATAAAATTTGTGTTATGGCTGTTCTCCCAGTTAATATAAATTTTTATTGTGGACAGGTAGTTCAGAATCACAACTTAATTTTCAAATTTCATGAACCGAAAAGCATGTAAAGTAGCACTCTTCTATTTCTAATAATTTAAAATGCATAAGAATGCATGGAACTATTACCAAAAAGCAGAATCAAATTTGAGCAATGAAATGAGCATATGCATATGGTAAACATTTCCCAATTTAAAATTAGAACAGGGAAAAGGATACATCTCAAAGCATCAAAGTTGCATTGCTAATAAAAACCTTCCAAAAGGAAAGTGACACAAAGTGAATCAGGGAACCAGAAAATAAAAATAAGAACTAGCAGTACCAATTGTTCCAAAATTATGGTGATAATCACATGACAAAACAGCAAAAGGGTAAAAGAAATTAAAAAATTTTCCATGCACGATCAGATTCCTCGATGATAATGTCTGTAAGAGACTAGCTATACCCATTTTGATACAATGGAAATCAATAATCACGATAAAAACAGAAGTCACAGATATGGATTAAAAATTAGCACGCATAATTCATTAAAAATTCTCGGGCTTCTTACATCTCAAAAGGAAATTAAAATTAGCGGTTTCTCGGTCTACCTGTGGCTAGGTCAGGTTGCCCGGACTAAATTCTCATGAGCGGATCGAACAAGACCTTAAATTAAAAACCCAATAGAGGCAGAGAGAGTGGGAAATGAATCTATGCATACCCCCCCCAATTCGAAATAAATTAATAAAAAAAGACAGATAAAGAACATAAGTTAATAGAAAATGAGAGAGAGAGAGAGAGAGAGAGAGAGAGAGAATCAAGAAAAATAGAGACAGGACCAACCTGCCTCGCCACCTTTGCACACAGCCCAGGCGGCTTCCCATCGGCAATCACCTTCTCAAAGAAGCACTCCTGCGCCTGGGCCAGCATCAGCCTCTCAAGCATTCCCACGCACTCCACAGACAAATCCACCGTGCACTGCCCCAATCCCGCCTTCATCGCCACATTATCCCTCAAATAAGCAAATGCCCCCGCCGCTCCCTGAAATGCGTTGCACGCAGTCTTCAACCCATTTGCCCCCGTCCTGTCAGCCCCCAAAGCAATCTGACTATAAATCGCCCCCAAATTAAACAACACCGCCGCCTTCTCCAGATGAATACTTTGCTGTGATGCCTTTCTATTGGATTTGAAGGCATCAGCCCATGTGAACGTGACATTAACGTGGTCCTTTTCAGGTGATATCGGGAATCGAGATTCAATCACCGAGAGGGAGCGAAAATAAGATTGGAGGAGGTCTCGCCGAGAATCGGGAGATGTGTTCGGAGAGGATTCGATGTCCGAGCGGAGTTGCTTTAGGGTTTCAAGGTCGTCTTCAAGGTTTATGGCTTGGCGTTCAGAGTAGTGGAGGGTGATGTAATTTCGAAGGGGGCGGTACAGGTCGATGGAGGTGGGCTTCTTCTCGTGAATGGCAAGCATCACGTTCACGGTGGTAGAGGATGGGGGCGCCGCCATGGTGCGCCCTGGCTCGAGCCTAGGGCTCGATCAAGCTTCAGAGAGAGAGAGGAAGGAGAGGAGTTGGGTTTCGTCGTGAGGAAGAAAATGAATGGGGGGTTAAAAGAGAGCTGGAAGACGAGTGAACGAGCCAAAAGACTTTCTTTCCGTGAAGCAGACGAGGAAGTCATCGAAGATTGGTTGTTGCGTAAACTACTAAAAACCGTCCTTCACCGTATTCTCAACTCCTCCAAAGCTCTTGCTTGTTTTAGTTTTCGAGCCACTTCTTGTCTTATGTTCTTTTTCTTCCTTTACATTGACGAATAGTAGAAAGAAGAATTTTTTAAATAAAGTTTATATAAGGTTGCAACCTTAAAATGTAAAATTAAATATGCACCTCAAATATCCATAGAAAATGGTTGTTTTTATGTTGAAAAACCCGCTAATTGATTATCTAAGATATATGAATATGAAAAAAATATATATATATTTTGAGTGTCATAGACAGCGCATCTTGCAACACATTATCTAGACCATCCATTTTCATATATTTATAGATCTACTTGGTTTTAACCATTTTTTTAGTTTAAAAGTTTATCACTAGATATTAAAATTAAAATAGATTTCCAAATAATCCTATGAATTTTTTTTACCCATCAATTTTCCAACAATTCAAGACAATATTATGGGTGAAATAAATGAGACCTCCTTGAAAGTCATGAACCATGATTTCACGAGAATCAAACGCTTCAACGGGCTGAATTTCAAGAAATGGCAAAAAAATGTTTTCTTTTTGCTTACCACTCTCAAGGTGGCTTACATAGTCACTGAGTCTATGCCTATACCGCCGCCTCCATCGACTCAATCGAGGAGCAACCTCAAGCCTATAAAAGATGGATAGAGGATGACTACATTTGCAGAGGTCACATCCACGATGCTTTGACATACTCCATTTATGACATGTATGCATCGGTGGCCACGGTGAGAGAGCTATGGAAACGACTTGAAACGAAGTACTTCACATAATAGTCCGATAACAAAAGGTTTCTCATTGCTAATTTTACAGATTTTAAATTCATTGAAAACAACCTAATTATTTCTCAAGTATATGAGTTACAGTTTGTAGTCAATGAACTTAAAGATTGTGGAATTTCATTAGACTAATTTCTCCAGTAGGTTCTATAATTCATAAGCTACCCCTATCTTTGAAAGAGTATCAAAATAAAATGAGGCAGAAGAAAGTGGACCTTGATTTTGTTTAACTTCAAATATCTCTTCAAATTGAATAAGATAATAGACTTAGGCAAAATAAATATGAAATAATTAATTTTCATTCTAAGGCAAACCTTGTTGATAAAAAATCAAGTGCTCCATATAACAAGAAGCATTTATTTCCCAATGTCCATAATGAAAATCATAAGGACAAATTTAATGCCAACAAAAATAAAAATAAAACATGTTGCTATGAATGTGGAAAATCGGGGCACTATTCAAGAGAATGCCGACACCGGAAGTACCTTAAAAGGCTTAGAGTTCAAGCAAACTTGACCACTGATGAGCAATTTGTAGCAATGGCAACTGAAGTAAACATGATCGATACAGATAACATATGGTGACTCAATACCAGCGCTACCATTCATGTTTCTAACAATTGTGACATGTTAAAGACCTTTGAACCAGCAGGTGATGGTAATTTGATTCAATTTGGAACCCAAATTGTGGCTAAAACAGTTGGAAATGGTACGTGGAACTAAAGTTAGTTCAGGCAAGGTTCTTACCTTGAAAAACATGTATTATGTATCTGATATAAGAATAAACCTTGTTTCGGGATGTATCTTGAACAATAATAGCTTTAAAATAGTCATTGGGTCTGATAAATTCATCGTGATAAAAAATTTTGTTTTTGTTGGCAAGGGATACTCTTGTGATGAGATTTTCAAATTTGATTTAGTGAATAGAAAAAATACGTGTTCTGCTTATTTTGTGACTTCTTATAAAATGTGACATGGTAGATTAGGACATGTTAATTATACTTCTATTAAATATTTGGTGAAATTATGATTGATATCTAATTGTGATGATTTATCTAAAGAAAAATGTGAAATATGTGCGCAAATAAAAATAACTAAAAAACAATTCCCTTCCATAGAAAAAATATAGTGAATTGGTAGGACTTATATATAGTAATATATGCGATTTAAATAATGTTTTAACTATAAATGGTAAGAGATGTTTCATTACATTTATTGATGACTTTTTTAGACATGCGTATGTTTATTTGCTTAGACATAAAATGAGGTTTTTGAAAATTTTAATGTTTTTAAAGCGGAAATTGAAAATCGACTTAGCAAGATAATTAAAATCATCAGAAGTGATAGGGGTGGAGAATATTTATCAAGTGATTTTAATAAATTTTGTAAAAATAATGACATTATTCATCAAGTGACTACTCTTATACCCCACAAGTAGAACTTTAGTTGAAATTGTAAGTGCTATGTTGATTTATTCTTCTTTACCATTAAATTTATGAGGTGAAGATTTATTATTTGCATGCTTTATATAAAACCTGTGATAAGACCCCTTATGAGTTTTTGTTTAATAGAAAACCTTCTTTAAATTTTCTAAAAGTGTGGGGTTGTCCTGCTCATATTAGACTTCTAGATCCTAAAAGAAATAAATTAGGTCCTAGAACCACTAAATATGTCTTTGAGGGATATTCACAAATAATAAATCATATAAGATTTTTTTATCTAAATTCTAATATAATAATGGAATCTAGAGATCCTGAATTTTTTTAAAAAAATCTAAAAATGTAAATTAGATAAAACAAGTGTTATACTAAGTGAAAATAATTATAAGAATGATCAAAATGTCGATGAATAACATGTATAAAATAATGATAATGACAAAATAGAATCAAGAAAAAATAAAAGAATAAGAGGTGATCCATGTTAGAACTTTATATTTATCTAGTTGAGAGTAATCAAAATAAGATATTAAATTCTTTGCATATAGTCTCAAATGTGGAGGTAGATCCTACATCACTGTGTGAAGCTTTGGCATCTCAAGATGCAATTTTTTGGAGAGAAGCTATAAATAGTGAAATGGAATCCATAGTGGCTAATAAAACTTGAAAATTAGTAGATGTTCCACCCAATTCTAAACTCATAGGTTGTAAATGGATATTTAAAATAAAAATGAATTTTGATGGTTCTATTAATAAATATAAAGCAATGTTAGTTTCAAAAGGATTTAAATAAAAAGAAAGCATTTATTATTTTGACACGTATGTACATGTGCTAAAAATTGCTATTATTAGATTGCTCGTAGCAATAACGTCTATTAGCCATCTAGTCATACATCAAATAAATGTAAAAACCATTTTCTTAAACGGTGACTTTAATGAAGATTTTTATATGGAACAACCCGAAGGGTTTGTGATGCCATGACTCGAGAACAAAGTTTGTAAATTAGTTAAATTTCTTTATGGACTTAAACAATAGCATAAGAAATCTGACAATGTGTTAATGTCAAATGGTTTTAAGAAACATGAGGTTGATAAATGTGTTTATAGTAAGAAATTAAATTCTCTGTGTGTTATTATTTGTCTATACGTAGATGACATGCGTATCTTTGGCACTAATCTATAAAAAGATTCCTCCGATATGAAGGACTTATGAGAGGTTGGTGTGATATTTGGTATCAAAATAATGAAAAAAGAGAATAAATTAATTTTCACTCGATCTCATTACATTGAAAAAATGCTTAAAACGTTTGAACATACTGATAGTATGTTAGTCTCTACCCCTATAGATCATCATATTAAGTTAAAGAAAAAATAGGTTGTAATGTTATAAAAATAGGTTGCAATGTTATAAAAATAGGTTAAAGAAAAAATAGGTTGTAATGTTAATAGAACATCATATTAAAAAAATACTTACAAACATATGCCTTGTGTGTAAATTTGACAAGGAGAAATGCAATCATTAGTTCATACAATATTTGATTGCCAATGAGATGTGGAAATGGGTGAAAAGTGTACCTAGAGTGGAGATGGAAATTCCCATGCAGGTTAATGAGTTATCTACACAAAGATGAAGGGTTGAAATATCAGGTGTGGGTGGAATGTACTTAAAATGGCCACATGAGTCATGGTTTGGAAGATTTGGAAACAAATAAATAGAAGTGCATTTGAAGGAAAAGTTTTGAGTGTTGGAGCATGAGAGAGTACATGAAGAGATGGGAATACAAGTGGCAAAGTTATCATCTATATGTAAAGAGTTTTGGGGAGTAGCTAGAGTGGATCTATATGCAAGTTACTAGTAAGAAGAGCCATGGGAGGTGGAATCCACCTGATCATGGTTGGGTCAGGCTTAATTTTGAGGGAAGCTCAATTCGGAACTTCGGGTAAGTAGGTGTAGATCGAATTGTAAGAACCCATGAAGATCAAATTGGACAGTAAACAAGGGAAGGAACAGTCAATTACATGGATTGAAGCAGGTAAAAGAGCTGGATGGCAATGTTATCATACAAGGAGATTCTTTGAATTTAATAAAATGGTGTTATGAGAAGATGAAAGTATGATGGAAGTTGAGAGATTTTTAGAGAGAAATTCAAGATATCTGTAAAGATAGAGTTGCAAGATTTGTTCACATATACATGGAAAGGACTAGGGAAGTAGATTATTTGGCTAGATAGGTGGGACAAGCTAATAAAATATGTACCTCTAAAATCAATTTCTAACATCAACAATAAAATTTTGAACCTAAAAAACTAGTACAGATCTTGCTGATATGTGAAAACTTATTTTTTTCAACCATAACGTTCAAGCCGAGATGATCGATGTAAATGTTTTTCAATGCTTGAATTGCAATTTTTGATGAGTTATGAAGGGATGATTTACTTATTTTGATAGCCATGCAGCTTTATGAAACCATTTTTCATAAAGATTGTCTATAAATAGACTATTTACCTTTTGTACAAAGAAGTCATAGCTATTCTTACCTATTAGATGTAAAATTTGATGGCTTGGGACGAGTCACTTAGTCCATTTTTGGAACTTTATGTCTAATCAATAACACTTTTACAACTACATATTTTGAAATTTAAAGGACAAAATGACTGTGACTTCTTTGTACAAAAAGCATACGGTCTCTTTATAGATAATCCCTTTTCCATACATCAAATATATGAAATAAAATATTAACTTTATAATAGCTATTTCATGTAACCCAACGGGCTAAACACTTTAGCTTAGACCCCCAAGTTCAAGGTTCAAACCCCCAACCCTGTCTTTCCTCATTTTTCTTTGGACATGGTTTCTATGAGGCCAAGCCCTCAATTTTTTTTAGACATGGTTTCTATGCTGCCAAGCCCGCATATGTAGAAATGCGGGAAAAATGCCCTCAATTTTCTTTGGACATGGTTTCTATGCTGCCAAGCCCGCATATGTAGAAATGCGGGAAAAACGCCCTCAATTTTCTTTGGACATGGTTTCTATGCGGCCGAGCCCGCATATGTAGAAATGCGGGAAAAACCAAGCCCGCATATGTAGCAATGCAGGAAAAACACCCCCAATTTTTTTTTGGACACGGTTTCTATGCGGCCAAGCCCGCATACGTAGAAATGCTGGAAAAATATTTGGATCGTTAGTTTTTGTTGTTTTTTAAATGGAGTACCTACTTGCATCATCTTTAAGGTAGATAATTTATACCTTTTGGACTGCATACGTAGAAATGCGGTCAGCGCGCATGAAACAAGTTTCCTTTCTTTTTCTGTCTATTAGGCCTAACCTGGCCTAAAGCAAACAATGCCATTGCCAGGCCCGGCTTGGGCTAGGCCGAATAAGGACTAGAGCCAGGATAGGACAAGGCATGCTCGGCCCAGACCTATTGCCGACCTGACCAGCCCCCAATAATTTCGTGGTGTCCACTTTCCCTCTAAAACTTCAAACTTGAGGTCGTTTTCCTTTTCACGGCCCGCTCACTCTCGCGCGCGTGCGCATCGACACTTTCTCCCTCCTGAAACTCAAGGCCTTCTCCTTTGATTCCTCTCTCTCGCTCTCTGCCCTTTTCGTTCAGGCGTCCTCTCTCTCTCTCATCCAATCTACAATCCATTCGACAATCCATGATTTGTGACTGCATTTTCAGGCTTACAAACCCTGTGTCTCTTCTAATTCCACCCCTTAATTTCCATTTATTTCAGGAAGCCACAGTATTTCACTGCAACCTCGCTGCAACTCCCCCTCCTGAGCTAGAAATCCATGGGAGACGCGCAAAAATGGAACGTGACTTACACAAAGCACATGAAACAGCGAAGAAAAGTTTACCAGGATGGAGCATTAGAGCTAAATTCCTCAAAAAACAAGGTATTGTTACTTATCAATGACAATTTCATTTGTTCACACTTTATATCCTATATATGGTCTCAAAATCTGATCTGCGGTATCAAACCTCAATTTCCATAGAGATTACTGTTTTCCTATAGTTCTCTACCTATAATAATTGAGTTTTAATGAAACAAAACTATATAGCTTGTAATGCGATTGGATTTAATCAGTTTATGATCATTTTGTTGGACATGCAGATCATGCTTTACGATGATTGTGGAAATGTTGTGGCTAGTAGGTTCTTAAAGAACACTGAAGTGGTTAAATCTGGTAACACCCTAGAGTTTGATTCGTATCTAGTGGATGTTGGGGAATTTGAACAGAAGTGTAAGCCTCTAAGCAGTTCAAACGTTGAGGAACGAGGGAAAAAACCATTTCGAAAGACTCTGTTTCATGGGAATATTCCTAAACGTGATCCTTGTCCTGGTTAGAACCCTTGTTTTGTATCTTAAGTTTTTCTCGTATCACTGTGATCTCACTTTTAGTTTGCATTTTACATCATCTTTAACTTGAAACTCTTTCAATCAGAGAGTAAAGAGAGAGATCTGCATAAAAGTGGAACACAATTTGTACAGAATCTTTCATATTCAAGGCCAAATTTGTTGAAAGGTCAGGAAGATTACTGGTTATTTCCGATGACATTTATGAGTAGTTTATGCTTTTTGCTTGGATCAATCTGTTCTATTGTTCAGAATATAGAAAGAGAAAAATGTACATAATTGGAATGGAATTTGTGCAGAATCATTTCATTTCAATGCCAAATATGTTGAAAGGCTAGTAGTTTCTTAGGTACACGTGACAATATCTTATTGGGAAATTTATCCAAATACCCGTAAGAGATGAGCTATTTAACAATCTACAATTATCTTTTGGTTTAATTTTTATTGACTCATCAAAAGACACATGATTTTGACTGGGAATAGTTGCAAAAGTGTAAAATGATAAACAATTTAAATCATGGGTATTTTGATAAATTTTGCAAAAGGGTAAAAGGATAAACAGTTCAAATCATGGCTATTTTGATAAATTTCCCTAGATTATGTCATTTTCCCAATGTTTCTGATTACATTAATCTGATTCAATTGTTAGTTTATGTCGACTTTAATTTGAAGGTCTTTTGTTTAGAGAATAAAAACAGAGAAGTGCAAAAAACTGGAGCATCTTTGCAGAATATTTCAAATTCAACACCAAACGTGTCAAAGGGTTAGTAACTACTCATGTATGGTATTTGATTTCTCATGAAATTTGTGAGAAGGTTCTACATCCTTCCTTGGTAGAAGGTGTAAACCATCACTAACTGATTGAATTGGTAAGTCTTTAGTAGTTGCAAAAAGTAAAGTACAGATCTTTGTAATTAAAGTATTTTCTCCTACTATTCTAGTCAATTCCTTCAGTCATTTGATTCTCTTGATCGATGGAGGAGATGATACATGTGTTTGTGAGATTTTATTTTTCAGCTGGCTTATTTTGACTTGCCCAAAAAATAACTGGCTTATTTTGTGTGTTACCTCGAATGTGGCAAGTTTTGAATAAATTCACCTTGTAAACAAACCTGTATCCACTCATTTCCTTTTTTGGAATCTCTGCGAGTTCAAGATGAAATTGGTGCATGGCGAATTGAAGTTTGTCCATATTCCAATGAAAACTTACTAAAGGCCCAATTCCATATCTTTTAGTAAGTTCAATGGCAAAGTTATTCTCTTTTTCTATCTGGGTATCATCTTCTTCACGATGATTATCTGCCAAGAAATAAGTTTATATAATATAGGAAACCAATTTTCAAAAATGCAATAAGTGCAGTGTAACATTATAAACTGCCAATGCAAAGTTTGATTAATATATTTATTTGTCTAATATTCTCCATTGTGCACCTGCATTCTTGCCTCATAGAGTGGTGTGCATTGTATACTCAACAAAAAACTCAAAAGACCAAGAAGTATCAAGATGGCTTTGTCCGGCTCGACAATGTCGGCTCATTTAGGAAGCAGGTTAGTTACTCCATTCAAGGTATTAATCACATGTAAGTTTTACTTGCATTCGTTAGTTTGGTGTACATTTGGTCATCTGAATTCTAACTAATCTAGAAATGCCGAGCTTTATCTTTTTCAGTTGTAAGTAATACAAAGGTTTAGTTGCATAGAATTTTCCATCTCCTTTGTTTCTGACAAAACCATTAACCAAGAACTATCCGGCTTTCCATTTATGCAAATAGTAGCAAAGCCTTTGAATTGTGTGCATTCTAGGGGCTACAGACTATGACAAGCTTCAATTTCAAAGGTTGAATGCCATAGCATCATTCACATACAGTGAGAGGATTAAAAATGCTGTGTGTGGTGAAAGTCTTATCAGAGGATCCATCGTAATTGCTTGAAAGAAATCCTTTGTGCAATGTCTTGAAGTGTTTGCAATCATACATAGGTCGTATAATTAATGATTGTTTTCTATAAGTTTCCTGCCTTGTGTTCTCTAGAGGATAATTTCTTGTTGGATGGTGCGTGCCTCAAACATCCAAGATGCCCTTAATGATTTACTTATGAAATCCATGCCTCCAAGGAACATAAAAAATTAAGGTCATGTGCAGTGGGGCATACAATCACACAAGACGGGGTTCTTCCCCCCCTCTCCCTGCCCCCCATGCCCCGCCCTCCCTTTTGTTTTTCTGGGGCGGGGTTTGTTTGTTGGGGGTTGGGCGGGAGTGGAGAAGGAAGTTTGGATGTGATGGAGATAAGGGATAGAGGGAGAGAGGCTGGAGAGAGAATTTTGTTTGAACAATTTTCATGGCTTCTATGAAACTATATTGGTTGGCTTTGTGGTATAGTGTGCATGATAGTTTGCAGGGGTGCAAGAAGAGGATCTTTAGTGCCAGAATTAATTTGATTCAGGTGAAACTTGGTTCTTGAATAAGTTTTTAAATAGCAATATGTTCACATGTACACACCTGTGCATCAAGGTATAAATCTCCTCTCGAATTGATCGACTTTCTTGTTTATTAGCTACTTAGATCTCTTCTTGAACTAATTGATTTTCCTGTTCGCTAATGACACTAAGGTTACTTAGATCTCTTCTTGAACTAATTGATTTTCCTGCTCGCTAATGACACTAAGGTCAAGCTTTATTTGTTTTCTATGGGCAAGCTGTATCCTTCTTTTTGAAGTTCACCTTTTGTGTTCTTTTTTTTGGGTAAATATTCACCTTTTGTGTTCTTTTCCTGTATATATGGTTTGGTTAAAGTCATATTTCATTCTGTATTCCACTTGTATTCCACCTGATGAAATTGAATGTGGCTCATAGGTGATTTTGTTGAATGAAGAGGGAACTGTTTTAGAGAGTAAGTACGTCGCATTTTCTGAAAATGTTTGCACTGGAAGTACTTATGAATTTCCTAGATACATGGTGGAGCTTGGTGAGCCAAGAACTTCTCAAGCAGGTAGAGTTTCTCTTAGTTTTCTCCTGATTAATGTCTGAATTTTGTCCTGAGGTTGCGGTGGAAAGAGAAAGATTTTATGGATATTATTATATAATTTGGTTTCACGAAGTTGGGATGATATATAGTCACTGGTCATTTTATTGTTTTAGCAGGAGAACCTCCCTCACAAAAAAAATCATGTTCACGTTCCATGGGTGCCAACGTTTACAAGTTCAAGAATAGTGAAGTAGTTTCTAACTGTAACATGGTTCGAGATGGTGCGTTCTAGTATTCTATGCATAAATGCCTCCGATCCTTGGAAAGTAATAAGTTATTTCATTTGAAATTTGGTAATTGAAGGTTTAAACTCTGAACTGTTCTTCTATGATCTTCAGAGATTATAGTTTGTGTGGTTGTGGATTTTCATTTTTTAGGTTGTATTATGTGGTTTATAATATATTCAGCAGCAGGATCTACTCGTTGCTCCTATTTTCTTGGTATACATCTTCATTTGGATTTTGATACAACTTTTTCTCTTGGGGCATGAGGGAAAATGATAATATCTAGCTTAACCCTGAACAGCTGGGACCCTTTTTAGAATAAGGAGCAGAATGTTATATCCAATATAGACAAGTAGTGTGACCACTTTTTGCAAGTACTCTGGGATTCATGTGCATTAATATTCTAGAAAGGATTTTGATTCCCAGAAATTGATTAAATCATGATCCACAGAACAAAATAGAACTTAGGACAGATAGTCTATGTTGTAGGTTGCCCTCTATCTGGCCTTACACTATACATATGAGTCTTCCCCTGCAAAACATTATGGATGACTGGATAAGCATGGTAAATGGGAATATTCTTTCCTCCTGTTTTGCTTCTTTTTGGAATATTAAATGAACGCATCTCTCTTTTGTTTTATGTGGCACTATTGTATGTGGTGTGTTTCTTGATTAGGTTTCCCCTCTAGCACAGTGCTGAGGCAATTTTGCTGAAATGGTCCTGTAGTATATTCTGTTCCACACAATTCTATACCATTTTCATTCAGTTAATGAAGGCATGGATTATGTATAAGTGCTGCTATATAGCTGGGTTCTGAGTTGGTTGTACCTCTGTTGACATGTTACTTCTATGCATTCAATGTCGCAGGATATTTGGGTGTTCATCATGTGAATACCAAGCTATTATTGAAATGAAACTAGATTCTATTATTTCCAATGATTATACACATACTTTTTAAAATTTTTAATCTTAACTGGAAATGTATTTTCTCCTAATTCATTTTTTATTCTTCTGATTAGTGATTTTTTTCTTCCAAAATTTTATAGCACATCAGATTTTATCTGTTCTTAAAAAGCCAGTGGATCAAGCGAACCATTCTAGGCTATCAGTGGAGCGAAATCTTTCCAATTGCGAGTCTTCCAGCTTGTCCCCATCTCTTGCACAGGAAAAATTACTCAAGCACGGAACACTAATATCATCATATCAAGAATGTCCAGAAAAAATCAACACCAATGGTTTACCAATATTAGAGGCAGGAGATGTAAAGAAATGTGATATCTCTGGAAGCTACCAGTCCCCCAAAAACTCTGAGGATCCTAAGAAATTTTCAAGCGTGAATTCTGTCAATTTAGTAGATGATAGCCTGGGAATCAGAGGAAGATTAGCAGATAACTCAGATATCACGTCTCGTAAACCGCTAAGGTATGTGTCACATCACATGTCTAAAAAAATGAACTCCGAGAAAAATTGATATTACTTTGGCCATTTTCCGATACTGTATTCTTCTATTTAGCAAGTAGGGTTGTTGATTAGTGCTTTCTCCAAACAAAAGCCTTTATCTTCATTCTTCTTTTTTCCATTTGCTAGGAACCAAATCCGTGTCCACAAATTTTGCTAACCTGATTTTATATGACACCTTCATCATGCAAAAATATGTTGAAATGGATCCCAAAGGAACTACTTCCTTAACTGTGACGAAAAGGAGAAATAGAGTGAGGAAATCCAAGTTTTAGACAATGGTTTATGAGGCATACAACTCGTACAAAACGTGTCAATATTCCACTTCCTTGGAGACCTTTAGAGAAATATCTGCTTAGATTGTAACTTCATCAGTGCTCCTGGAATGAGAGGTTGCATTTGGTTGTATATATCCTCTTTTTTCTGGTTGTTTTTGGATGTTGGATTACCAGTTTCATTCCTTTTAATATTTACCTGTGGTTATGTGCTCATTTTGTGCTATTGTTGGAAATAACCTTATAGAATAGTATGGAAGCTTGTTGATTTTCACATTTGATATCTGTTCAAATAGTTCCACTTGTGTTCCATGGAGACTTGCATCAGCTGTAGAGGTCGGTGCCAACATCAAACAAGAAACAGTTTCCCACACAGGTCATGCCTCAGAAGTTATTGGCACCACCCATGAAAATAAAGTTCATGAATCAGGAGCACTGTTTGATTTGAAAGGTAAGGAAATATTTTGTTATATGGTTCTGCTTCTTGCATGCAACATCAGAGGAATTGCCTGTGATGAAGAAAATGATTAAATTTCCTTTATCATGTCTCCTTCCTAAAAACCGGAATTCACGAGAAACCTCCAATTTGTTTTCAGCGTCCCAATTTCCTTAAAACCTTCATCTAGCCCCTTCTGTACAACTACACTCATTTCCGCTTTATATTTTCAAAGCCCCTATGAATGTGATGATGACAGTCCAAAGCCCTTAACCCTCTCTCTCTCTCTCTCTCTCTCTCTCTCTCTC
>NW_006499855.1:4254062-4266289 GCF_000471905.2 Amborella trichopoda
TTGTGTGACCACTTTTTGCAAGTACTCTGGGATTCATGTGCATTAATATTCTAGAAAGGATTTGGATTCCCAGAAATTGATTAAATCATGATCCACAGAAAATAGAACTTAGGACAGATAGTCTATTTTGTAGGTTGCCCTCTATCTGGCCTTACACTATATATATGAGTCTTCCCCTGCAAAACATTATGGATGACTGGATAAGCATGGTAAATGGGAATATTCTTTCCTCCTGTTTTGCTTCTTTTTGGAATATTAAATGAACGCATCTCTCTTTTGTTTTATGTGGCACTATTGTATGTGGTGTGTTTCTTGATTAGGTTTCCCCTCTAGCACAGTGCTGAGGCAATTTTGCTGAAATGGTCCTGTAGTATATTCTGTTCCACACAATTCTATACCATTTTCATTCAGTTAATGAAGGCATGGATTATGTATAAGTGCTGCTATATAGCTGGGTTCTGAGTTGGTTGTACCTCTGTTGACATGTTACTTCTATGCATTCAATGTCGCAGGATATTTGGGTGTTCATCATTTGAATACCAAGCTATTATTGAAATGAAACTAGATTCTATTATTTCCAATGATTATACACATACTTTTTAAAATTTTTAATCTTAACTGGAAATGTATTTTCTCCTAATTCATTTTTTATTCTTCTGATTAGTGATTTTTTTCTTCCAAAATTTTATAGCACATCAGATTTTATCTGTTCTTAAAAAGCCAGTGGATCAAGCGAACCATTCTAGGCTATCAGTGGAGCGAAATCTTTCCAATTGCGAGTCTTCCAGCTTGTCCCCATCTCTTGCACAGGAAAAATTACTCAAGCACGGAACACTAATATCATCATATCAAGAATGTGCAGAAAAAATCAACACCAATGGTTTACCAATATTAGAGGCAGGAGATGTAAACAAATGTGATATCTCTGGAAGCTACCAGTCCCCCAAACACTCTGAGGATCCTAAGAAATTTTCAAGCGTGAATTCTGTCAATTTAGTAGATGATAGCCTGGGAATCAGAGGAAGATTAGCAGATAACTCAGATATCATGTCTCGTAAACCGCCAAGGTATGTGTCAAATCACATGTCTAAAAAAATGAACTCCGAGAAAAATTGATATAACTTTGGCCAATTTTCCGATACTGTATTCTTCTATTTAGCAAGTAGGGTCGTTGATTATTGCTTTCTCCAAACAAAAGCCTTTATCTTCATTCTTCTTTTTTCCATTTGCTAGGAACCAAATCCGTGTCCACAAATTTTACTAACCTGATTTTATATGACACCTTCATCATGCAAAAATATGTTGAAATGGATCCCAAAGGAACTACTTCCTTAACTGTAACGAAAAGGAGAAATAGAGTGAGGAAATCCAAGTTTTAGACAATGGTTTATGAGGCATACAACTCGTACAAAACGTGTCAATATTCCACTTCCTTGGAGACCTTTAGAGAAATATCTGCTTAGATTGTAACTTTATCAGTGCTCCTGGAATGAGAGGTTGCATTTGGTTGTATATATCCTCTTTTTTCTGGTTGTTTTTGGATGTTGGATTACCAGTTTCATTCCTTTTAATATTTACCTGTGGTTATGTGCTCATTTTGTGCTATTGTTGGAAATAACCTTATAGAATAGTAGATTTTCACATTTGATATCTGTTCAAATAGTTCCACTTGTGTTCCATGGAGACTTGCATCAGCTGTAGAGGTGGGTGCCAACATCAAACAAGAAACAGTGTCCCACACAGGTCATGCCTCAGAAGTTATTGGCACCACCCATGAAAATAAAGTTCATGAATCAGGAGCACTGTTTGATTTGAAAGGTAAGGAAATATTTTGTTATATGGTTCTGCTTCTTGCATGCAACATCAGAGGAATTGCCTGTGATGAAGAAAATGATTAAATTTCCTTTATCATGTCTCCCTCCTAAAAACCGGAATTCACGAGAAACCTCCAATTTGTTTTCAGCGTCCCAATTTCCTTAAAACCTTCATCTAGCCCCTTCTGTACAACTACACTCATTTCCGCTTTATATTTTCAAAGCCCCTATGAATGTGATGATGACAGTCCAAAGCCCTTAACCCTCTCTCTCTCTCTCTCTCTCTATCTCTATCTCTCACAAATTCTCTCTCTGAGACCGTCTCCTCTTCTCTCCCTCTCATTCTTTCACCCAGTCTCTCTCTCTCGAAAATATAAAACAAATGAGACAGAATGCTTCATAAACAAAACAAATGAGTGAGATTTCTGCAATCTACCCCCCTACAAACCCCCTTATCTCCTTTCTCTTCTCATTCCCCTTTCTTTTCCTTCTTTCATTTAACATTTTTCCACATTGCCCTTGTCTCGTCTCCTTCACTTGTTGATGCCCACTTAGCTACTTTCTTCTTCTCCCTCTATGGTCAATTCTAGCCATTCAAAGGCATCGGCAATTGCAGAATATTCCTAACTTCTTTGCTTCAAATCCCCCCAAAACCCCTTTCTGTAGTAAACTTTCTCAAAGACTCTGGTTTCCATGAAACCAGCATTCATAATCTCATTAATGGTTGACATAAGCTTCTAAGTTCCAGTTTAGATAAAACCCCAAAACCCAAGTTCAAATTTTTCCAAGATTGTCAGGTCATTAATTAGGGTATTTCATATCTTCTTAGAGAAGCATGCTCGACCATCCATCCCTTATTCTCCTCCTTAAAATCTATTTCAATAAGAATGAAGAATTTTTAAGAGCTATAGAGCACTCTAGAGTCTAGAATGCTCTCGTGCTGGAAACTTGGTGAAAGGGTGGAAATTTGCTGAAACGGTGAAGCCCAACCTAGAGTTTTTGCAGAGCTACAGAATTATTAAGTCAGACCTGCAAAAATTTATGTTCAGGAGGCTAGGGTTTCTCTAACATAACACTAAGAGGCTCAAAGAATTGCAGAGGAAATTCGAGATGAGTTTTGACCTAAACTTGAAGATGTTTATCCATGCAGTTTTGTCATGAGTTATATTAAGCAAGAAGAACTGGAAGGCTAAGCTTGATTTTTCAAAAACAGAAAAAATGTTTTCTAACCTATGTTTATTAACCTATGTTTTTATGCCTTGACCAGACCGGCATCGAAGGAAAGTAATGGATTTTGAAAATGAGAGCTCATGAGAGGAGATAAGGAAAGCTCAGAAGGGAAGGATGTTTGAACATGAGTGGAGGCTGTCGATGGTGGACATAGAGAGAGGGAGATTGATGATTTAGAAGTCATATAGAAAGAGTAGAGGAGGATGACAGAGGTGAACCTTGTAGAGAAAAGAGATCAATTGCTCACGACCTTGTTCGAGAAGCTCATCCATTATGGGCTATGAGTAAGCAATGGGGAGGGTTCTTTTGCTTTTTTCGCTTTGTTTGGTATAGAGATTTACACGTTTGAGAGGGAGAGAAGGGGAAGGTATTAGACAAGGAGACACTACATGATAGAATGAGAGGGGGAGAAGAAAGGAGGCGGTTTCAGAAAGAGAACTTGCACCCATGTGTGTGAGAGAGAGAGAGAGAGAGAGATTAGACGCAGGGCTTAAGACTGCTATGCATCTAGCATATTCACATGCATGCTTTTTGAAGAGGGGAAGTGGGTGAAGTTGTGCGGAAGGGGGTAGATGAAGATTAAATTGGGATGGTACCTGAAATAAATACAAATGGGAGGTCTTTTGTGAAATCCTGATATTTAGGGAGGGTGATATATTTTAATTTTGTAATCTCTTTTAACTGCTGTTCAATACATTTTGTGGTTAGCAATTTCTATAGAGTTTTTACTTCTACATTTATACCCCCTTATGTATGTTTGTAGAGGCTTCGACCCCTGTAAATCATGTGCCAGCTGATGAGAGTCAAAGATTGGGTTCAAATGCATCTACGCTCAGTGGTCTGACATCTCTTAATTACATGAAAGAAGAAAACTCTGTCCAGGTAAAAGAATCCAGTTCTCCGTATGCTGTTCCATGAATTAGGAGAGTTACTTATGACTATGTTATGCATTTCTTTGCTAGATCATATCGACTTTGTGCTTTAGAACGCATGCTAGAAGAGCAACTATAGGCCTTAAGCAAAACATAAATTAAAATTGGAAAGTCCCTTTTTCCTTTTGCCAAATGAAAAGAAATAAATTCTTGAGAGAACACCTCGAGATTTGCCGTATATGAGCAATAAGTGTTTTCCATTGCTGCAAACGTTAATGTTTCTCTGATAGCCTTGGTCCGATGGTGTGGGAAGCTGGTTTATATGCAAGTGTTCAGGGATTTGAAGCTTCCACTGTAATATAGACCAGGCCTCTGTTCTTGAAAAAAAGAATAAATAAAGAGTTACTGTTCTATTCCATTGATGAGGTTTTTATTTATCTTCATATGCTATTGCATTTTGTTTCCTTTTCTGCTTTTTTTTTTGGGGGTAATTCAGTGGTAGGAATCGAAATTGAGAGGTAGCATTGTTAATGTCAACTGCTAACCAGTCAAGCCCATGTCCAATTCCTATTTGCAATTCATTTTCCAAACTGTAGCGTTGCATTTTTGTCCTGGAATTTTGACCTCAGCTTCCATGCATATGCATATGACATGGATGCTAATTACTGATGCTAGTTACTGTGTATTTATGCAGCGTAATTGCACAGGCGATGCTAATTCACTTCCCAAAAGCCTTGCAAGTACTTGTTCTACAATATCGGAGATTCAATGTAAACCGCCTCTGCCAGTAGTTTCCAGTTTGGAAAGAGATGGCCCCAACAGGTTCAAGAGCTTATCTGAGAACATGGATATGGATGAATGCCCGAGTTTTGATCTCGGGCTTTAGAGATCAGTTTATGAATATTTGAGTAGTTGACCACGTACAGTTAGTTGGAAATGATGAATTTGTGGTTATGAAGACGATTTGGGATACAGTAGTGAAGCTGTTTTTCTTGAATGGCATTGTGAGATGAAGAGAGAGAATCTGTTTTTCTTGAATGGCATTGTGAGATGAAGAGAGAGATGGCAGCTATTTAGGGTACACGAATCAGTAGAATTATGCTTCATTTGCATGATTCCAGGTGTAAGTTCTTTTAACAAAAGGAGAACGGGCAAAAAGAATATGCGCTAATGGAAATATCTCTAGTTTCGATTAAAGCATACTCTCGTGTGTGTGTGAGAGAGAGGTGTCATATTTTAGCGGTTCAGTACACAGAAAGTGAGCATTCAGTTTGACCAGTAGGTTTAGTTTAGGTTGAAATGACAACGAGTTGGTTTGAATACTGCTAGACGATAGAACTGTGAAAAAAGAGTATTTCAAAAAAGTGAAGGACACGGTTTTGATAACTCAGCCGACTTATCGATTATGTTGGGTCCTTGTCCATAACATCCATCTGTAAAAAGATGTTGCATTCATTAAAAGTTAAAAGGGATGTTGAAGAAATGAATTTAAAAATAACATATATGTATAAAAAAACAAAAAAGATTTCAAATTCAGATCATTGTCATGGTTGAAATTGTTGAGCTTTAAAATTTTGGATTGAAAATATATTTTTAATGAATTGGCCTATTCACCAAACCCAATTCCAAAAGTAAAACTGTAAAAAAGAATACAGAAATCTCGTAAAAAGCCTTTTAACGGATACGAGTGTATATTTTCCCCTTATATAAAAGCTTTAATTGCCTTTGGAAATTGCATTAAGATCCATCTTTTTAATGTAATTTTTTGAAGCCATTTTAAGCACCCTTTACCAAATCAAGTCTTAAAAACTTTTTCAAAGCGGCTCTCTTGTTACCGGCTTTTTATTCAAGCTAGTGGTAGACAAACTGGCTGGGTTGAACCGGACCTAGCCGGGTTACTCAGAACCGGCCCATGGGGGGTTGTGTTAAACTTGGTTTTGGTTGAAAAAGATTCATGAAAAATATTAAAAAATTTAAAAGAATAATAAATTTATTTGTAATGTGTTTCTATATATTTTCTATCATATTGGTAAATTATTGGAAAGTATTTTGGCTATAAATGTTTAGTTTTATATTTTTTATTCTTTTTTTGGATTATGTTTAAAATACCCTTGGTTACGAATTTGATTTTTCAAAATCTATTTGTTTACTACTTTTGTTTTTACCTTATTTAGTTGTATTTTATTAATTTTACTTTAAATACACTGGAAAAATATAAAGAGACTTTTTACTTTTTATACAAGAAAGTCATAATTATTTTGTTTCTTGGATTTCAAATTACATGGTTGTAAGACTGTCATCGAAAAGACTCGAAATTGAAAAAAGAATTTCT
Source organism: Amborella trichopoda (assembly GCF_000471905.2). The sequence continues at coordinate 4,260,311 of NW_006499855.1, forward strand.
AGAACTTTATAACTAGCTCGAGCCATCCAATTTGACATCTAATTAATATGAGTGATTGTAACCTTTTTGTAATAAAAATAAATAGTTGTATATAATCCTATATATTTTTTATATTTTTTTGGACTTCTTATATTCGTTTATTTGTTTGATACTTTTTTACCTAGCCAGTACCTGTTCGACTCAGGCTGGTTACCCCAACCCAGCCCATGGGAGGGTTCCTCGCTCTGTTCGTGCAATCCTTTACTGATTGAAGCTTCTACATGCTTTTACTATTTCATAGTCTGTTTCGATTGCAAACTTTTTAACATTCCTGTTTTACTGAGAAAGATTCCAAAATTTACCTCTATTCCATTAATGGTCTGGTATTCTCCAGTTTGCTTATGGCTTACTTTTGGTTGCTTTTTCGTGCCACATATGTTTTAGACTGTTGCTTTTGGATTAGAAATAAACTATTATTTTTTACATCACAATACTGCTGTCTTTTGGATTTTATATTGAAAGTTTCTTTTTCCCCTTAGTGTGAGATGAGATTAACCGCTGACACCAAGCACATAACTCCCTAGGACACCTAATTACTCAACCACCGAGACGTCTTGTCTTAATCAAAATTCTCGAGTTTTTACGCATTAATGGATTTTTAAGGAGCATTTAACACTTCCTCATAGCTTGGTGGGGTTTGCCGAAACTGTTGTGTTAGGAGCATATACTATACATCTACTCCCTCAGGCAGGCAGATGACCTATTTTAAAATTTTTTTAGTCTGAAATTTTGGTAACCACCTAAAAATTTATACATAATTACTTTCAAAAGAGAGAAAAAAAATTGGTTTTAGGTTTTTTAACATTTAGATTTGGAAAAAGTTAATATAAGGTTGTAACGATTAAAACGTCGAATTAATGTACACTTCAAAAATCCATTGGAAAAGGTTGTTTTAAATTTTGAGAAGCCCTCAAATTGATTATCTCGACATCAATATTTATGAATATATATAAAAAAAGAAGAAGAGATTTTAAGTCTAAAAAATAGTACATCTTGTAATACATTATTTGAACTGTTTATTTTTAAGATTTTCATATGTTTATAGATCTATTTGATTTGAAGCATTTTTAGAGTTTAAAATTTTATAATTAGAGATGAAAACACTTTTTTAGACAATCCTAAGAATTTTTAATACCGAAATAACAAAATTTGGAGGTGCCCCTTAAATTTGATTGTTTAAGGTTGTAACCTTATGCAAACCACACCCTTTTGATCTCATCCTAAAAAAACAAAGGGAAGGTCATTCCTCAATTTTGAGAATTTTTTTTTTTTTTAAGTGGACAAATAGTGTAATTTTGGAGATTTTTTTAATTTGAGATTATCCATGGGATGAAGAGGTTACAGCTCCAAAATTTGGAGTACCTGAGGGAGTAAATAAATAGACAGGATGCTCTTATAGGACCATTAGATCTTTTGGGTTTTCTCACTCATTTATCTACGTGTATTTCGCTTATCCGATGAGATCCACGCAAAGTACAGTGACATCTTGATTTTATTTTTGTTGTTCTGTTTTTGTCTCTTCGCATGTACATGACCGAATTGCGCAATACAATCTTTAAAATTCCCAAAGGACTCAGCATGTTTAACGTGAGGGTAATTTATGCTTATGGTTAACTCTACAAAGTTATTATAATATATTTATAACACCAATCTTTGTTTACATTTTTTTTTCAACTTCTAATTTTAAAGGTTCTTCAAATCTTGAAGATCTAAATTTTTTTTTTTTGAAGCAATGACTTTGGATTTTCGCAATCTAACTTAAGATCAAAATTGAAAACTTTATATGACTCTAGACCTTGAAGATCTGAATTGTAAATTTATCTCAAAAGATATTATGTCTTGAAGGTTTGAATGCAAAAACTTCAAAAACTGTCTTGGCCAAAGAGTTGGCCACCTTGCATAAGAGGAGGGTGTGGTTAGAGTTTTAGGATATTGTCTATGAGCATAAAAACAATAAATGTGTCGAAGCCAATAATTTTTATCTTTTGATAAAGAAAGTTTTCGCTTCATATATTTAAGGTCAAAGCTAAGAGATGCTTTCGATGGCTTGAAGTTATCACTATAAAAAAAAAAAAAATTTATTTTGGATCTTAGAATCTAAATTTATCACATGAATTCTGATTTTAGACTTTGGATCCTAAAGGTCTAAAATATGAATTATTCAAAAATAAAATAACAACTTTAAAATACAAAATTTAGAAGGGATTTCTACAATAACATAAATTAAGGGGGAGGGAGGGTATATAAATTCATGATAATAACAAGAATTCAAAAGACATGAAATTAAATTTATCTCACGCTCGCCGAGGTGAATTATTGAGAGTCCAGAATTCGACCCTAGGGGCACGCTTATCATTCGCGCCGGCCCACGGAATATAACTAATAACGCCCGCGGATTTACAGGATGAAGATTCGCGGCAAAGTTAAGCGGAAATTCCCCATTCTAGAAAATTTATAAAATTTTGAAATTTAGAGGATTTCTTGTGTCATGAGGATGTAAATTTAAATTTAAATTTAAACGTGTTTGGAGGACGGAGCTCGTTTTCCTTACTTTTTCGTGCCAGTTACCACATGTAGCAGTTAGATCGTGGAAGGGTATTTTGGTCATGGTTTACAGCTTCTGCATTTTAGAGGAAAACAAGGGGAGGGGCGCCCAAAGCCCCTCTCTGTCATTGCCGCGACGGATCAGATAATGGCGTCAGAGAAATCTTGGCCGTGAGGCTCCGCGTTTCACACCCTTATTTCTCCCTCTCTCTCTCTCTCTCTGTTGTTATTACTGTCTGAAACCCTAGACATGAGCAGGAGCAAGGTAGAGTCCTCTGCCCTATTTATCTCCGTGTCTGCAAATTTGATTACGTTTTAAATATTGCTTTGGATTAGAAGGTTAAACGCTCGGTTATTCCTAAATACTTGCCTCATTTTTTTTTTTAATTCGGTGATTGTTTTTTCTGTTGAACTTGATGGATTTAATTGATGCTGCTGTGCTTTTACGGAATTTAATGGACGCGGTTTGGAGAGTTATGAGGTTTTCGAAGAAAATTTGGGAGATTTTGAGTGTGATTCTTTGTAGTAAGTTTATAGAGCGTAAAATTTTGTTAACTATAGAGTTTGTATGGTACGAGTGATTTCTGGATCTGGGGATTCTGGTAAATTTTCTTAGGGAGGAGGAGATTGGTTATGAACCATTTTTTGGATAAAAAGATCAGTTATGAACTCTAGTACCAGATAATTATGAGCTCTGAGATGAAATTTCGTGTTTTTTCTGCTTGATCGTTTAGATCAGACTTCTTAGTGTGGCACAAAGCCAGGGTTTGGTTCTAGCTGGAAATGAGTTATTATGTTGAGTAACTATTGTAAGTTTAATTGTTATTGTCGTCATCATCATCATCATTTGGGTTTATGGCAAATGAGGTTTTGTTTTGATTTTAATCCTGACATAGCTTGTCTGATCATGTTAATTTCAGTTTTCAAGTGGAATATGATTCTCTCTTAATTTTGAACTTCATCGCATGTTTCTTGTTTTGTGTTGGAAGGGAATTTGAGATGAAATTTCCCAGTTTTTAACCGATAGCTCATTTACTGAGGGATATTTGCTATCAGGTTTCTGCAATACATGTAAACTGAATTGCTATGGTAAAATTTCATCCTGATCTTGGTTCAATGGAACAGGTGGCCACATGTGAACCGGTCCAATTTTGCGGTATTTTTAGCTTCTAAGTTTGATGAGAATTTCAATCAGCGCTTTTTTTTCTCGAGCTTTATTTAATTTACAAGTAGATTGTGGAGTGGATATTGATCAGGCAAAACTAGATAGTGCACATGTAACCAAATTTTCACTGTTACAGTAACTTTGAGGGAATAAGAATAATTTTCACTTTAAGTTATAGCGGTGTGTGCACAGACACACACACACAGAGATGCATGATTTTAGTCACAGACTTTGATATACAAGTTTGCTTCATACTTATTAAATGTGAAGTGCATAGGGGATGTAATAGATGCAGCGCAGACACAGACACACAGATGCATGATTTTAGTCACAGACTTTGATATACAAGTTTGCTTCATACTTATTAAATGTGAAGTGCATAGAGGATGTAATAGACGCACCTATCAAGATTTTCTTGACAATGCATGTGCATAAGTAGTGCACTCGTAGGGCACGTTTCATAACTGGAACTCCCCAAGGAGGTTCACGTATCCTGTTTTCTAGGAGGTTTGCTTATCGCCTTCTTTTTTGCTTCTTGGGTCTTTTCTCTCTCTCTTTCTCTAACTGTCTCTAAAACCTTTCTTTATCTATCCATGCCATTTCTCTGTCTAAATCCTCTATCTCTAAAACCATGCATTCCCTATCTTGAACTCCTCTCCCCCTCTCTAATTGTGCTCTTTCTCTTTCTAACTGATATCTTTCTAAATGCATCATTTTTCTATCCAATACCTTTCTTGCTGTAACTCCTCCCGCCCTAACCATGCCCTTTTTCTCTCTAACTCTCACTAACCATACCTTTTTTTCGCTCTAGTTGGCTCTTTCTTTCCCTAAATCCTCTCTATCTCTCTCTAATTGTGCCTCCAACTCTTTCTAACTCCTTTCTTTCTCTAATCATGCCTTTTATGTCTCTAACTGCTCTCTCTAACAATTCACTTTCCCTCTCTAAGTTCTCTCTCTACTCATACCCTTTCTCTCTCTGTATATTCTTTCTCTAAATTTGCCCATTCTCTCTCAAGACTCCTCACGTTTTATTGCTGGAGACCTGATATCTGAATGGATGCTGCTGCCTTAAAGAACTATGATTCAAGGTGATCCTTGGGCAATTGGTGCTAGATCGTTGGATGACCATCTAAAGATTTTGAATTTGATTGCAATTCTCATGCTAACCAAAAATTATAAGTGGTGTGTATATGATTAGTGCATTGGCAGAACTTTTAAAGCCTTTGGAAGGCTTGTGAGTATTCCTGGTACATTGGAAGCAAAATTGAGGGCCTTGATGACGGTTAAGAGTTATTTTTTATTTGTTCTCGGGTATCCTAATTGCTGAAGGCATTTCATTTGATGTCACCTAGTTTGTGAGAAAAAGGACTTACCCTGGAGAAGGACTTACCCTGGAGATTAGCAAAGAATCATATAGGAAACATTTGAGAGACAAAAGAGTCTGTTTCTTTACCTCGATGTGCTTAGAAACGCTAATTGTGAGGTGGCTGCTCTTTGCTAGCAGTAGGGCACGACCCTCTCTTGGTTAAGGACTCATTTCATCCCAATGGCCCTTTTCTCAGTATTCATTTTCCTGTCGTCGTTTTTCATCTTGTTTTGTCCATTGTTTTGCTTTTCTCTTTTCACATTACATTCGGTAGTTCCATATAACGGATGCAACATTTATAAAAGAAAGGAACAGGTGGGTTTCACCTATGCATTCTCTGATACTGTGTTAATCCAAAATTTATGTGCAATTAAATTCATCAAATTATTCAGTTAAGAAAAGAAATAATTCATCAAATCATTAAATGGGCCAACTTGGTTTATATAAAAATTTCTGGTCATCAATGAGTTGAAATGACTAAGATGAGCTTGATGCATATGCGCAAATTATTATGACACCCATACATGTAGAATTTTTATTCTGGAAATATAGAATATTAACACTATAGCATTATACATTTCAGTAAATATGTATTGTTATCTATATGTAAGGTTTTACTACTTCCCAGTTTGGGTAGTTACAAACCTCATACGTCAAATTTTCTTCAAATAAAAAATGAGCATCGCACTTATTTGAAGGCTAAATCACTGGGTTGATGCTTGGAGTCTCTGAGTTTACAAATGATGAATATGAGTTCAGTTTCTCTGTAGCTAATATTGAGTGGACGCAAATAATGTGGGTCCTTTTGTACTTGAACTTCCATTATTTGTTTGTTCTTATGCGATGATTCTTAAGAGTATGACCG
>NW_006499855.1:4266401-4299228 GCF_000471905.2 Amborella trichopoda
TTAAGTTAACGTAGTTAACGTACGTACGTACGTACGTACGTTACTTTTACTTTATTTAGTTATTACTTACTACTACTTACTCGTACTCTACTTACTTCTTCTTCTATATATATATATATATATATATATATATATATATATATATAGAAAAAAGCTGGGATTAGCCCTCTAGCTCATATGAATATATGAGCCTGATCTGACGGTCACGGATGTCCAGTAGTGTTTGAATTTTAATTTTTTTTCTACAAATCCAAATCACTTGAAATTTTAGGAGTGTGTTCATCAAAAATAGTTTAATCTTCGAAAAATATCAAGAAACTATTTTACATGAAATAAATTGATCAAAATACCCCCGAAAAGTTTTCGGGGTATTTTGGTCATTTATTTCGAGAATAATTTTTTTCTTATATTTTTATTAGGTGCACCTTGATGAGAAGAACACACGTCTAAAATTTCAAGTGATTTGGATTTGTAGAAAAAAATTAAACTTCAAACACGAAATGAGGTCGTGACCGTCAGATCAGCCCAAATTCAAATCTGGGCCGTTAAGCTCATATGTTCATATGAGCTAGTGGGCTAATCTCCGCTTTTTCCTATATATATATATATATATATATTCTTTTTTTAATGATTTCCTGAACAGAAACCATGAAAATCCTTATTTAGTTCTTTGAAGAACTGTAGCAAATGAAGTTGTGATGGCTACGGCAGAAGCGAGGGCTGTGTGGCAGCGAACGGCAAATCGTTACTTTGTTCAAGAAGATGCCAAGAGAGCTCCAAAGTTAGCATGTTGCCCTTCACCATCATGCTCAAAGACTCAATCTGAAACCGGCCATGGTGATCATGGAAACGGGCCAGACCATTCTTCTGCAATTCCTGTACCCCTTAATTGGAATCCCACCAACATGAATCTTTCCCCTGAATCTAAGTGGTGGCTTCAGCTGCAACCCAACTTTGGAAATCATAAGGACTTCACGTATGAACAAATCAAAGCCTTGGAGGCTGAGCTCGACGTCATAGAAACTGGGCATGATACCCCAAGTTCCAAACTTGATGATGAGACACAGGAAACTGAAGATGGTCATGGTGGGCTGTATAAGAAACCTCACTATTCTTTGGAAACGACTTTTAGGGTTTCAACTGCCTGTTTGAAGCATGATTGTGAGCTAAGAATGGAAGAACTCAAAGCAGTTCATATGAAACAGTTGCTGAAGAATGAAGTGGAGGCTGGTGGCTATCTTAAATCTGAATTTGGTGATTATTGGTATGGCGACTCAAAGGTTATGGATATGGAGCCAAGTGACCTACTTACTTCAGAGAGATCAGAGAAGGTGTCAGCTGATTATGGGGCACCTTGGATGTGTGAGAAAACAGGACCATGGTGGCATATTACTGATAAACATGAATTGGAGACCTTGGTAGAGCAGAAGACATCTCAACATGTTGAGAATTGTGATCTTCCACGACCACATCCCATGCAAATAAAGAAGGGCCCATTTTCTGGTTTTGAAAGTTCTGAGCATGAGGAGATAGCGTCCACATTGTTTGAGCATAAATTTTCTTCTTCTGATTGCTACCCTACAGAGCTTTCTCAGTTTGATTCTGCTAGTGGAAGCTTGGGCAGGACTCAACAAGGCCCACTCCATGATTCTATGAAGACATTCAGGTAATGTTCTAAAAAGTATCCCAAGTGGTAATACATGGTAATACATGGTTAAGGAATAAAAAAGCACAAATCAGTGACCCTTGTTTCTTGGACTGGTGATTATCAAAGTGTATTGCCTTACAGAAGGCGTACTGCTTGTATTTTGTACAACCTGTAAGAATACATTCAGAAAAAGAAAATGATATAGGACATGATATCTAATGCCTTCTCTGACTGGTTTTCTTCATCTTTGGTTTTACAGCATGTCCTTTTTTGCTTGGTATTTGTCAATAAAAGCACCTTTTTCATTTTTCAGTTGTGAGAACAATAAGAAGGAAACATATGAAATTAGCCGACTCAGCTTTGAGAGTGAAGCAAGCAAGGCCCAACTCTTAGAAGCTCTTTGCCACTCTCAAACCCGGGCAAGAGAAGCTGAGAAAGCTGCCCAGAAAGCCAATTCTGAGAAGGAACACATTATAAAGCTCTTCTTTAAACAAGCATCTCACCTGTTTGCTTACAAGCAATGGCTTCAGCTCTTACAGTTAGAGACCCTTTACTTGCAACTCAAGGCAAAGGAGCAGCTTCTTCCTGTCTTGCCATGGAAGCCTAAAGAAGACAAGCAGTGGAGGCAGAAGAAGAAAAAGAGAAAGATTGGTCATCACATATATGATGCGAGCACATTAGCTTTTGCAGTTGCTGTTGGGTTGAGCCTTGCAGGTGCCGGATTGTTTTTGGGCTGGACCATGGGTTGGTTGCTCCCTACTTTTTAATCATTATTTGCAATATGTATGTATATATATGTATGTATGCATGCATGTGTATATGTGTATATATATATATGTCTCTAATGTGTTTCTCTGGTTTCTGTTTGATGTATGGGTTGTGGGTTGTGTATATTAATTTTCGGATTTGTATATATTTGGATGGGAGCCCATGGAATTGGATTGAAGTGGTAGGATTATTTGATGATGACGGCTTTTTGTGAGGAGGGCAACACAGCGATTGCATTATGTGTTCTTTGATTTTTCATGAGATTCATGTGCGATTGATTTGCATGTCTTTGGCTCCAATTAGTGAAATTTGTTTGATTCTAGAAAGATAATTGAGGGAAACCCCAAAATCAGAATATATATTTTTTGTGTGGTAGTTCCATTTGGAATTAAGTTGACATTATCTGCTACTGTCATGGAAAGTCCAGTAAAATTCATAGGGAAAATGGCCTGTTAATTAGGGAGGACATTATGGCTATGCCTCACTAGTCAGCACATTTGTCCAATCACATTTGTCCAGCGAGAATTGGATGGTGGAGATTGGACTCATAGAGGCAGACGGCAGATATCAGCTCCCAGCCTTTCACAATGCGGGGTGCTTCCTACTAATCACATTATGATTAGTACTCCCAAAATGATAAGGTTTATAATGTCAGGTGCCTAAATAGTGGCCGATTATGTGATTAATTTATACCAGGGTCGAAAATTACAGAATCAGGATTCAGGATGCCGATTTGGATGGCCAATCTGGTGAATATGCTTTTTTTTAATTCCCCGAGAAAATGGCTCTAACCCGTTTAGAATTGTAATGTTTTGGAAGATAATAGTTATTTGTGTTTAAAGTTTAAACTTTAAAGTATAGATTAAAACGATTTGTTAACTGATTGATTCAAACATGAAGGGATTTGATCCTAAAAGTTTGTAGTAGGGAGCTTGTAGATCAACGAGCGTAGATTAAAAAGCAACAAATTTAGGAGAAAATAGAAGAAAACGAGGGTGATAAAAATGGCAGAATAGGTTTTGAAGAAAGAGAAAATAACCCAAATTTTGAGCTTTTGGTTCTGAGATTAGGGGGTTTGATCCAAAATTTTATGTTTTGAGTAGTTTAAATCAATGAGAGAAAAGCAAAATGAGAATTCTTTTTTTTAAAAAAATCAGATGTGAAACTGGAGGGAAATCTAGCTTTGTTATAAAAAAATGGACAAAAAGAACTCCAAATTTGATATTGAAATTTAAAAGAACTTATGCACAAATATTTGTCAGGATTGCCGTTGATAATAAAGATATGAACAATTTGAAACAAACTTGATGGAATTTGATGAAAGTAAAACTGGTTCTCAGTTTTGTAAAGGAGCCAGTATGGTAAATGAGCAACCTTGGGTCAAACAGGATGATTCCCAACCGACATGTTCCGGCATTTATAAAGACAAAATGCCGTTATGCTACTATTGAATATTTATTTGCTGCTAAAATATCTGGTTTCGGATATTCTTATTTTGTGTCCTTGAATAATTAGCCGAATAAACAAGCAGATGTTTGATTATAGATAAATGACTATCAGGGCTGGCATTTAGTTTTTATTCAAATTGAATCAGAGTCCAAGTGAGAGTTTGCCAGCAGCCTTTTGTTTCGATTTGAAGTCCTTTTGGATCACACTTATTATCCTGTTCCTTATGAAGTCAAGATGTTGTGATACATTGGGACGCCCCTTCTTATCCTGGTACTATATAGTTTGTGTCCCACATAAAGGATTGGATTTCTTCAACTTTGGACAAAATTTCAGGAAGAAATCACATCCATAATTCAGAGAAATGTACGCTAAGACAGAAAATCAAAGAGAGGGGAAATCTCGATCTAAATGGGATTATATACCATGAGAGCATTTATATTTGTAACGAGGTCATTTTCTTTTAATGTAACAATGAGGTCACCATTGTTTGCCGTGGTCGCTACTCAACAACATTGTTGAAAAAATACAACTCGGACATGCTTGAGTTACTCGGGCTCTAGCAGCCTGCTGAAACGCCCTTTTGCTTGCCTGGGGTACTGTTCCCAACTGTCGTGAGCTTGGCTAAACCTGTCAAGTTCGTGATACTCTTTGTTGGGATCCATGTAGGAAAAATCGAACCAGAATGGTTAACTGGGTATGAGGCTGGAAGCGGTTCAACTAGCCTAACCAGGCAAGTCCCGGGCAATAAAAAACGTGGTAAAAAATATTAAATAAAATAAAATATAAAATATATATTTAAAGTATGGTTAAGCAAAGCACATCCAAATGAAATTGAAAATTAATCAAAAAATAGATTTTAAACATTCAATATATACCCAGGTGTATTTTTGAAATTTTTAAAATGGGAAAAATGTTAAAATAAGTATTAATGGGGCCAAAACAATTTTCAATATTTTTGAAAATAAATGAAAAACATTAAAAAAATACATTACAAACAAAATCCCTTATTTTTTTGGATTTTATATAGCTTTTTTTAATGTTTTTTTTAATGTTTTTTTGGGATTTTATATAGTTTTTTTTAATGTTTTTTTTAAATATCCCAATGGTTCACCAAAACCAGAACCGGCTAGTTCCAATATAACCAAATGGCTAAAATTTGATCCGGCCAATTCCAATATAACCAAACGGATAAAATTTGAACCGCCCTATTTCCCTACTATGGTTGGGATACAAAACCGGGTAATAAAGGGTCGCTATAAATCGAAACCCTTTTTTGTCTTTTTTTTTTCATTTAGCCATCGACTACGCTCCCAATTGGTCTGACTTTTGAGATCTAGGGGTTGTGTTTTTACTCTCTTACTGCTTAAAACGATCGGAAAAAATGTAGTATTTCGGATTTTGAGTTCATGATTTTCAAACTAGGGTATCGCCGAATATTGAAAACTTGCTGTTCGCGACCGTAGCTTGGTCTTTTTTAAAATTGGTTCTCTAAGCCTATTTTGAGTACTCTTATCGAATCATAGGCATAGTTTAACCACTCAAATTTTTGCATTAGTGGGATTTTGAACACTATTATTTTATTGAAAATTTCATGAAGACCGAAGAGATCCAAACTCGAATATGAAATCTAGTTTAGGCCTAGTTTGGATATCAAAGAAAAAAATATTCACATTGAAAAAAAAATACAAATTTTTCCTCCTCAATTGAGAAATATTATTGTTTTATTTTATTATGTTGGTTTATTATGTTGGTAGACTTTTTGGATGTCCATTAAAATATGAGAATAAAATTTTATTTACTAAATATGTCTGTTTGGATGCGTTGCAATAAATTCTAAATTCATATTTTTATTTTTCTTTTTCTCATTACATAAATTTTTTTTGACCAACCTAAAATAGCATGCATTTTGTATGCCTTTGACTAGAATCACATGCCTTTAAACATTATAAAACAGTGAAATAATGTGCTTGAGATCGCATGGTTTCAACATGTAAGACTTTAGAATTGCATGTTTTAATTATGATCAACCTTTTCTTTTATTGTGCTATTAAAACCTTCCAAATATACTTTCACATAACTTCCAATAAATATCAAATTTGGAAACCAATTTCAAAAACTAAAAAAAAAAAAGTTGAAGAAACCATTGAAAAAGATATATTAAGCTATTGGAGGAGATTGAAGACATTAAATCAAGCACTATTTTTATTAGACTACTATTGTGGTTAAATTGTATAATTTTATTGTTTAAAATTTATTATTTTTTGGATTTTATACTACATTTTTCGTGATAGTTGGATTGTATTTCTTTAGTTATTTCGATTTTTGGTATTTGATGAACTTTTCCCAAATGTTGGAGTTGTCGATTTGCAAGAAGTAGAAAGATTGTAGGATCAACTTCGATAATTAAATTATCAAATAATTTTAGCATGTCTATGCCCATACAAACACATTTTTGTATGTTTTATCAATTTTTAAGTCCTTTTTTAAAAATTCTTGAGTTTTTAATTATTATAATTTGTATTATTTTTATTTAATAATTTTCTAGCAACTTGTTTAACTAGAGTTGGACTTGGCGAGTCTTTTGGAGTTGGTTAGAAAGTAAGAATTATATATTCTAATTAGAGAATGGTATACTAATAGTATTAAGTTATAGGTGTAAACCAGATTTGAAATATTCAATTTTATATTAAAAAATACATATAAATTAAATAAAGTAAATAAGTATTAAATGAATGTATAAATATAAAAGAAAGGAAAGTCTATTTGAAGTGAAATTTTTGAATGAGGGTAAGAAATAAGAAGAGAATGGAAGTACAAATATAGCTTTAATTGATCCAAATTCATAAAAATCTAAAGAGGGAGGAGATGAAGAAAAGATACATATTCAATCTTAATAAAAAAAAAACACTTTTTACTTTCATATGAACTCTATTCTTTTACTTTTAAGTCCTGGATTGAGTTTGAACTTTTACCACTCCATGAAACCATCTCGCCCTTTTCTCTCCCTATCCACAAACAACAAGAGTTTATCCGTTCTCTATTAAAAGTCCAATGGTCTCCCTCCTGTCCCCATTGAGACACAAGGATGCCCACATTTGTCATCTAGGGTATTGGTACCCATAGGGCTAGCCCCGAACGGGTCAAAAAGGTAGCCCCGAACGGGTCAAAAAGGATTGAGATGGTTAAATATAAAGAAAATTGTTTTGTACCGGTTGGATCGTATTTTTATAATATGTGATCTTTAAATATAAAGCATTTATGAATGTAAATTGGTGATGCATCAAAAAAACAATTGAAATTAACTGTCTAAATGTTTTTTTTCATAAAATCATTATATATTCATGATATGTATGTTAGAGATTACATATCCTTATAAATTGGAGCCGATAATCTTATCTCAAAAATAGATTTTTAATAGTAGACTTATTTCTACCTGGCCGTATAGAAATTGTGTCCTAAATATAATCCTAAAAGAAAAAGTAAAAAAAAGAGCAGGTCTGATTCAAGTTAGCCCTATTATGGCCCTTGGCCCAATCTCAGCATGACCTAACCCTCAAACCTGGCCTAGCCTAGCTTAGCCTAGCTCTCCGGTCCTTGCTGCCCTAGGCCTAGGGCGACTTGGCTCGTTTCGTTCCCTGCATATGCAACCGTTCACTCGACATTACATCATGAAGAATTAAAAAGTCGAAAAAAAGTGCACCTTTCACCGACGCTAATTGAATCATAGCATAGCGGTCAAAGCACCTCATGTTTTGTCACATGACATTAAATTTAAAGTTTACTTCGAATGAGAAAAGGAAAGTCAACAATTCCCGTCCTCCCCCGTTGCTAATCCATCCCAAGTTCTGGTCCGTCACCTACGTGTAATTTGAGGCCATTCCTTATCACGTGCCAATAATTAACCAATAGCCTAATAGGCACGTGGACGTCTGAGAGCCCCGACCAGTTCGGAGCCGGCCTTTCACATGGCCAGACCCCCTCCCTCTTTCTGCTTCTCTTCCCTCTCTCATATCTCCATTTGTGTAGGTTGGATTACTCTCCTTTCTTTTCCTCTAAACTCCTCTGTATATTTACTCTCCTTTCTTTCCCTCTAAACTCCTCTGTATATTTACTCTCCTTTCTTTCCCTCTAAACTCCTCTGTATATTTACTCTCTTTTCTCTCTCTCAATTCCTCTGTATCTTTGGCTTGGGCGTGAGGGATAGAAGGGGAATAGAGAGATGCCTTATTGTGAGGTTCGGAAATGCAAAAGGAAAGATGAGGTTGTGAAGCTATTTTATACGACGTATGGACATGGCAATAGAAAAGTCCTATTTATTATAGGTATTGAACGTTCTTTCACATCTCTCGCACCGATTTTCATCTCTCTTTTTATTCCCTAATCTTCATCATTCTCATTATCTTCCCTGCGTCTCCCTCATTTCATTTTTAGAATCCCTGAACGAATTTTGGGAACCCTTTTTGAGAATCTTTTCTTTTAAGAATGTAAAAGGAATTTTGGGAATCATTTTAGAATTTTTTGTTTAAAGAATCTCAAAGAATTTTGGGAACCATTTCAGAATCTTTTATTTGTTATATTTAATTATGTATAAATGATTTGCAGGTTTAGCAGGAACCCATGAATCATGGGGTCCTCAAATCAGAGGGCTTACCAACAGTGATATGTCTCATCAAAAAGATGAGGAAGAGGATGTTCGTGCTTTAGCCACTTTGGCTATGGGTCAAGAAAGCATAGACAAAGATGAGATTGATGATAATGGTGAAAGTGGCATTCAGGTCTGTGCTTTTGATAATCGTGGCATGGGTCGAAGCTCTGTGCCTAAGAAGAAATCAGAATATACGTGAGTTGTTTCTTTCTCTCGTAACATATTAAGAAATGGATCGAGCTCTATTTGTGATTTTTTGAACTGTTATAAAATGATTTTATGATAAGGATGTTCTAAGATTTAGCAGAGCAATTGATATCCCCATAATTTTCAAATTATTGGTGTCAGGACAACAATCATGGCAAAGGATGCCTTAGCTGTAATGGATTCTTTAGGTTGGCAAAGAGCTCATATATTCGGGCACTCAATGGGTGAGCAAGAATAGTCTGTTGTTGTGTTAATAGCTACATATGCTAGAGCTAGAGGGAGTGGTTTCGATTGTGATCCTTCTAATTGATTTTTCAACATCTTTCTACTTTCCTGCCTTTATATTTTTCTTGATTTTGAATGGCGTCAGAACAGGGGCTATGATAGCATGTAAACTGGCATCTATTGCACCCAACCGAGTATTGTCGCTCGCATTACTTAATGCAACTGGAGGCGGCTATGAATGTTTCCCCAAGGTATCCTCACCTATTTGTGTTTCAGATCATTTACTTTTGTTGGACTCTTTCTCTCGCTAGATTTTATGTTTCAGATCATTTACTTTTGTTAGACTCTTTCTCTCACTAGATTTTATGTTCCTGCTTTTTAAGTGTACATGCATCTGGCACATTGCACTTGGTTAAGTAGTTCTTAGTTTTGGATTGCATTTGAGTTCCTGGTTCTGTTAGAACGTAATGCCTCATGAGCACCGATTTGCTCATTTTCCTAATCCCTTTCCTTATGGTTCAGTTTGAGTTGTTCACATAAGTTACATCTAATCCAAACTAGGTCATATTAAGATGCTTCTTTAAATTGGACTTTGAACTGCACTAATTAGAGCTTCGATGCATATGGACTTTGAACATGCACTAAGTAGAGCTTTGATGCATAATGGAGTGATTTTATTTGAATTAGGAAAGTTGGGAGCTTTCATAATATGCATCACGGAGAAAGAGCTAAAGACCTGCATAAGGTCTGTATTGAAGTATAAATTCTTTTGGGAGAAAATTAGTATAATTCTTTTGGGAGAAAATTATTAATCAACGCATTTTTTATTTTTATTGTTTTTTGTTTTGAAGAAACAAATTATTTAAGTTAATAGGATTCCCTAATTCTTCAGGTTATCTCTGTATCCCAAAGGGGTCTTCCATTTGCGATTTTTATTGCACTTCCTCCTTTTACAATTTTGTATTTCATTGACTCGGTGATGCAGAATAACATCCCACACTTTAAAACATTGCTGCCATTGGTAGAGTTTTGCTTTCGATAATGTGAAAGTCCCTGAACAACTTGTGCTGGTCTTTTTCATTAACAACCAAAACATTATTGTCTTGTTGCAACTTCATAAGGAACTTCTCTCTCGAACTCGTCGGCATCCTAATCTATTGTAAGAGCAGGTAAAACATTTAAATGGCAGCTGAATTTTCTCAACCTGCAGATCTGAACAGAGCTACATTAATAAAATATTTAAGATCAAATAAACAAGGTAGTAACCACTATTTATTAAGGCTTGGAAAACCATCTTCGAACCTCAAATCGAAGAGCATCTGCTGCTTTTGTCTCCCCATAAGATCAATGGGCTTCTATTTTTAAGAATTGGTCCACCTCCATAATTCTTAGTAATTCTTCACAACCTCCCCTGGTGCCAGACCTTGCTTTCAAGTTATCCAACGCTGTCATAATGATGTCACATCCGCCTTCAAGAAAATATAACCATCCACCTTGCCAATCAATGTTGAAGCAAGAATGAATGGAAATATGAAGCATCCAACAAACACTGGAATGGCCTTGAGAATATCACTAAATAGGATACAAGGAAACTTGGTGATAACTTTTGACATACATCCGTTTGATTCTCACCGCTGGAAGAAATGGTGACCTGTATGAAATCTAAGTGATTACCTTTTGAAAAAAGTATTACTTTCATCTTCCGAGATTATTCGTCCATTTGAGATATCCGGCAACAAATAACCTTGTGTTACATATTTTATTGATGTGCACTAAAAATATTTATGTTTTCTATTACATGTTAGGAGTTGCTTGGTGATTTGTCTTATCTATTGCAATTTTTCATCGAAAGGATCCATTAAAAATATTTAAACCATCTTGTTTTTAATGTTGCTTATGTAGATTGATCGCCAAACAATATCATTAGCAATTCGTTTCTTAAGGGCAAAAACACCAGAAGAAAGAGCAGCTGTTGACTTGGATACTCATTACTCAAAGGTTTGTTGTGACTAATTCACATTTGAAATTCACTTGTTTGCTGAAATAATGAAATATCTGCAATAGCTATTCATTTTTCTATGTTTCTCTCTGAGTCGAATAGTAGACATTTATGAATCTAATAATACATGAAAAAAAGCTTCATATGGATTAACTAATTAAGAACACAAAATTTCTATAAATGTTTTCTTATTTGCAATCATTAATAAAAAAAAAGTGTGTATAGGAGGTATAAACGTGTCTAATCAGAAAGGTTTGCCATCTTTACATTCTTTCCCAGGGAAATATTTGATTACCAAATTCTGTAGAATGTATCCCTCATGGAAAATGCTACATGATAGTGGTCATCTACTAATTAACCTACTAGAACAAAATAACATATTGGTGCTTGCAGCAGCATGTACTCAAATGATTGACTTCTCACAACTAGTAGAATCATGTATGTTGCATGTAGAAATGAAATAAGCAATCACATAAATAATTGCGTAAATATGCAATCAGGAGTATGTAGATATGTGACAAGCATTTATGTAAGAAAAAAATTTATGCAGAGCCGAGGCTCTAAACAATCAAATTAGAGCCCACCTCAAAAATTTTACTAGAAGAGGTTGTTTTGATGTTCAGATATCCTCAAATTGATCATCTTGACATCAAGATGCATGGATATGAGAAAAAAATGGATTTCTAGTTTTGGAAATAGTGCATCTTGTAAACGCATTTTTGGATCATCAATTTTCAAGATTTTCAAGTTTTCATAGATTTGCTCGATCTAAACTCTTTTTGAAGCTTTAAATTTTATGATTAAAGATGAAAATATATTTTAAGGCTATCACAAAGATTTCTAGTATTGAAACCACATTTCTCGACTCTATTTGAAGGTGCGTTTCACTTTGGTTGTTTAGAGCTTCGGCTCTATACAAACTGCACCCTTTATGTAAATAATTTCGTAAATATGCAATGGAATAGTATATTGATATGCATTTAAGTGATCCATTAAATAGTTGCATGATTTTCCAATGGGAAAGTGCATTACATGTAACTTATTCATAATATTTGTCTATGATTCTAATTATATTTACATAATTATTTTAATATTTATTATAATATTACGATCATATTATTAATGTTGATTCTAATATTTCTATAATAAAACAGTTAATTATAATAATTTATTATAATAATTTAAATTGTTATCTTATATTATAGCATGAATTACTATATTAATATTAATAAAATTGTAGTAAGTATAAGTGCATATTGGAATATTTATAATTAGAAACATACAATTATGATATTCATGAAAATATCATAATTACTTTGTTATTACTTTATTAGTAATATGTTATAACTACTAAAGACACCCTCAGGTCAAATTGGTTGTTAATTCTTTTTATTTTAAATTTATATATAAATTTTAATATAGTTATATATTTAATATCACATGTAGTTTTAAAGAATTTGAGTTTTTAAAGTTATGGTCATAAAATTTCTTTCGTTTGAAATAAATATTAAAAAATAACATGCATGTGGCATTTTATTTTGTAGAAGATTGTTTTTCTATTACATACTTTATTTATATGTGATTAGGCACCATGCTTTGAATGTGAATAGTCCTTCATAGATGCGCCATATAAATGCTTTATTCTAAATACCATTTGAAGTTCAAGAACCATTTGAACTTGGATGAGAATGTTCAAGAATCATTTGAACTTGGATAGGAATTAATTGTAATATTTTTCCTTTCAAATTAGAAAATTGGAAGAGATTTTAAAGAAAGAGAGTGTAAGGATTTAGAGATTGCCATTAGTTTTAACTTCAACATGAAATATTGGAGGATACTTAATTCTAAGTATAATTCTAAGTATACTTGAAATCATATGGTAAAAAAAAACTACAATTTATCCTCTTTAATATCTTATCGCATAAACCTAGTTCGTATCCCCTCTTTTTCTCTCCCACCTGTCAATATCCTCCCTTCCTCCTCTCTATTCTTTCCCATTTATGTTATATTTTTGTTTTATGTTGTATGTCAAATGCAAATATTTCATATCCTCCTCTCTATTCTTTCCCATTTATACACTCTATTCTTTTCCATTTATATTATATTTATGTTATATGTCAAAAGCAAAGATTTCATATCCATCTTTCATTTTTCCATTGATAAAACTAAACCTACTCCATAGGCCCTTTTTCTCTCTTTTTCTATCCTGAACTCTCTTCTTAGCCTATATTCTTTAAGAATTTTCTCTCTCGCACCTTCCCTCCCCGTGATTAATATTAAATTAAAACCTAACCTAGTGTATATCCCCTCTTACTCCCTTAATTCTCTTGTTCTATCTATTCTCGCTCTCCTTTTACTCCCTTAACTCTTGTTCGCTCTTTCACCCTTTTGACTCTCTTGTTCTATCTATTCTCTCTTTCTTCCTTAACTGTATGTTACTCCTTTAACTCTCTTGTTTTATCTGTTCTCAACGTAGGAATTTAGAATTTAGGGAGAGAAAAACTAAATAGGCATTTTCAGCTTTCAAATTTTATAAATAGCTATTTCAATTTTTTTATTTTTATCAATCTTAATTCAGATTTTATAAATAGGTATTTCAAACTTTTTATTTTTATCATTGTTAATTTGAACCTTTCAAAGTCTATGTGAATTCTAACCTTTCACAACTCTGGAAGGTTGAAAAATAAAAAATTGAATAAAAGATCTCTAGATGGCGAGGAGATGCAATGTGTCATTTACCATTACCTATTTCGACATGTGTCTACTCTTTAATTATATGGCAAGGAGATGCCAGGATTTTACTGTTACCTAATCTTTATTTCCATAAATCTTGTGCTTGTTTCTAAAACTGCTCGCGCCAATATTCTAGTAGTTATCTTGATTTATCTCGAATTCTTAATATAGCCATCTCTCCCCCTAATAGTTATCTCGATTTTATCCAACGATGCTCACCTTAACTCCTCACTTGCCCTACATTGTCTCTTCCTCACTTGCCCTACATTGTCTCTAGGAATAGGTTCCTTTTTTATTTTTTCGAGATGTGTCCACCCTTGAACTGTGGCTTAATAATGTTAGTATAGGTAGTTCTAGATGAACATCATAGAAGAACTTGTGTTTCTTGGTATCAGGAAATTAATCACTATTAAAAAGTAACAAGTGAAACTGCTAAGGGTATCTCCTAATAATTAATTGCAAACCCTTAATGAGAAGATTAAACGGATAAATCAGTTTCATCTGTTCTAGCTCCTACGAATTCTTTGACAAGTCCCTATGAATTCAATTCGATGTAGTAAACCTTTGCAAACAATGTATGCTATTCTATCAGAAACTTAGAGAGATGGAAGCTGTTATTGCATCCTTCAAAGGAATTCATAGATACTTAGAAGCCAATTTTCACTAGCTCATATAGACTCTAGATTCATCATATTTATCTGGTTACATGATGGTGAGTTGAATATAATAATCTAGGGCGGATAACTCCCCTGGAATAAGAATATGCATAGACTCTCTCAAAAAAAAAAGGGAAATTTGTCAAAATACGCCTAGGGGGTTAACTATTTAACATTTTACCCATATATTTTGATTTAATTTCTGAATGCCCATCAAATACACATATTTTTGATTGGAATAATAGAAATAAGTACAAAATGTTAAATAGTTGAAAGGTGAGATGTAATTTGATAAATTTTCCCCAAGAAAAAAAGAAAAAGAAAATAATATGTATATCTAGTTTGGCTTATCTGAATTTTGAATGCAATAAACTTCATTTGTTCTTATATAGGCCAAGGGTTTCACTGCAAAAAAAATAGTTTCACTTCATGTGGCCCTTGGCATCATGTTCGTTGGTGGCGTGAGTTATGGTATTTATGTCTCTGCTGACTTACTGACATCTCTTTAGCTAATTATTGGAATGCTACCCTGGAGAATCTCCATGCTGTTTACATGTTGTTATTATACATAATAAATATGCGGCATTGCTTTCCATCCTTCCCCTTTTGTCTCTTTATTTCCATTTCATGCACTTTTTAAGGAAGAATCGCATCTCACGAATGGGAAAATTTTTAGCGAAATACTATACTATTCTTATATTCATTGTGAATCAAAACAATGTCGTGTAAGTTTTTCTCCTAAATGTCTTTTTAATCTTATTAGGTTCCTAAGTGATTGTTTATTTTATCTTGTACTGTGCAGGAATATCTGGATGAATGTATCGGATCTAATACAAGAAGAAGAATTCTTTATCAAGTAAGAGACTTGATACCCTTTAACCAAACACAAGCTTGCGTGATAGCTATTTTTTTGAGAATGTTAATTGTTGCATGAGAGCTATTTGCCTTGTAGATAATGAGGTGCATGAGAGCTATTTGCCTTGTTAGTGAGGATTTCTATTTTTGAATGTTTATATGTCGAGGTTTTTCAATCTCTTGATTCACGAAGGATGTAATTAGTTTATATAATTTTGAAAGAAGTTTTTGAGGTAGCACAATGATAGAGGTTGGAGGATAACTTTGATAACTTTGGTGTGCGATCCTCTTTCACTTTTGGATACTTGCAATTTGGATTGTTATCCCAATCTAATATGTTTTGTTGGTGATTATAACATTTTTGTCATAATGCAGCATCAATACTGCCAATGTATTCATTTTCAGGAGAGCTGCATTAGTCATATACATCACCCTTGAAGAGTTACTAGTGTCATAGAAATGCATTATGCATGGTAATGTTGCTGTTTGCAATGTATTATATTTTTTATGCATGATCTGATAATAAACCTCAATAACTTTGCTTATACTTCATATTTCATAATATTATTGACATTTGATATGCAGAAAGCAATTGTCCTTTTCTCAAGATCAACCTCATAACTGAAATAAAATTCTGGTAATATTACCATACAGAATGAAACTTCTTTTACGGTAATATATCATATATGGGTAAGCCCAAATGCTTGCGCTGGCTTTATTTTACTCCTTGCCTCACCTCAAGCCAACTGGGATCTTGCTTGGCTTTGCTTTCAATGACATTGGTTGGAACTGTACGTCACCAGCCTCTTTTCTTTTTGGCTTTATAAAAGTCTTCTTCTGCCACTTGTCTTTGTATGCTTGTTTTAACCAAATTGAATATGCAGGAAGTTGAAATTTGTTAGTATTGTATGGCAGGCATTGCCTGCTCTGCTTGTGGGACTGCAAGTTGCCCTTAATCACTTATTGTGAAATCACGTTCAAGTCTCAAGAAATGCAATTTTATTGGAATTACTAATGTAAAGGAATGAATTAAAGAGAAGCAAAGTTTCCCAAACCTAAGTGATTTTATTATAGACTTCCCAAAATTAGAAAGATTTTCAGTCAGTCTTGAATATGTGCTTTAAATTATCTCTAAGCACATCAAACATTCACTACTTGGGAGTCCATACCTTACGGCTCTAGTAAACCTATATGGTATGATAGGGAATCTATGTCAGTTAATGATTCAATCACAGTTTGAAGGCCTTCTACGAGTTTATGTTAAAATTGGATATAACCATGCTATGTACTTGGAGGTGACATTTATCCATCCTAGGAGAGTTGATTGCACATAACTTATCTTAAAGTCGCATGCTTCACGCTAGTAATTCTTTCAGAAGAACCTTTAAGGATTGTAACAAATAAATTGCATAAGAAGTTATTGAAAAACTCCCCAATCTTTTATCCACACCAGTGCCTTAAGGAGGATTAATAAACATTTATGAAGCGTGGCCTCTAGCTCTTTATCAGATGTTTTCGATCATAGTAATGATATGCATTGATTGCAACACCTATGGGTTAGTTGAAACCTGTAGCTTTCGTTCCTAGTGTGATTCTATGATTGGCTTATAAGATTATTTGATGCACTTCTTGACAATCCAACTCTGCGTTATGGAAATCCTATGTCCACTCCTCACAATTTTCATTTCTTTTCCTTGGGAGAGCAGGGAAGCTGCCACTTCCGTTTTCATTTTCTTACACTATTTGGAAGCTGTGGGAAGTGGCAGCCTCCAAAACAATGTAGCACTTGCAGCTATCAAACATGGGAAGTGCTACAGTTTCGTGAGGACGTGGATTCCCATTATCAAACATGCGCAAAATTCCAATTGGTTTCTACCCTGCACTGCCTGCCTCAACAAATATTCTATGTTGGAGACTAATTTTTTCAGTGGTGCAAGAGATCTTTAGCATGGATTTTCCCAGAACGTATCTTTGGGAATTCCTGAAAGTGTATAAGGCATACCCAGGCCTCTAACATCTATGATAACCATGAACAGTTGAATGAAAAGAGCCAGGAAACTAGGCCATTGCAACTGGAGACCATTGAAAAGAGAAAAAAAATTGGGAACCACTTACTGGGTTTTAGAATTAGAAACTTAAGAGCATTCGTGTGACCAATGAAGCATCTGACCTCTGTGTTGGGTACACCAGGACGATGATTAGGCTCACGCATTCTCCCGTATCGCCTCCTCTCCTTGAATTGATTATAAGCTCCCCTTCTGATCCCTATATTATTCTGCTTTACAATGTCTTAATTCCTCTGCCTCCTTTCACCCCTTGTCTTTCGTGATTCACAAGTACTCTTCTCCTGTCTCATGCTTTGAATTTGACTCAAAGCTGCAAAGAGAGCCACCCCACCCTCTTATTGCTTCAAAAAATGAATTTATAGAATAATCTACTTTATGGGGGTTTCATTAACTCTGGTGTTGTCTTAATTAACCCCAATGGTTTTTTTTTGAGAAAGATGACTTATCTGAGCATTTCAACTTGTTAGCGTGCACCGAAACGGTGCCAAGAAGCAAAAGCCTGAAATACTGAACCTCTAGAGGGGAATTCAATGTGCATTATACAATGTTGGGATTTAGATGACATAATGAAGACTGCAGGGTGGAGAATTATTGGTTTAATGGAGTAGAAATGATGCTTACCATGATAACATATCATACGGCGCCAAGAAGCATTACTGTTTGTGAAATTTTTCAGTTGAGCAAAGGGAAGTCTTTGTGAGATGAAGTCTATATTGAATTCAATCTTCTTCTTCTTCTTTTTTTAAAAAGAAAACATGATCTTGAATTTCGAGTGGTCATTCATTACTGTGTTTATTAAAAAGAACTAAGCATCCTATATCCAATTGCAGATTGCAGGACATTGGTTTGCCTTACCAAATATATATATTTTTTTCATACATATGTATTAAGCCCATTTGGACACAAAATCTTGGTTAATTTCATCAGAAAGTGACACATTGAAAAATATCACACAAAATACCATTCAGGGTTTTAAACATGTTTAATGTACCTAACAAATGGCGCTTACCAATTTAAAACTTATTCTAGATGGTTATCTGATGCTGAATTTCCTGTTTCTGTTTTTCTGGCAGGAGTATGTTAAGGCTATCTCATCTACCGGTATGCAATCCAACCACGGGTTTGAAGGACAGGTAAATGCATGTTGGACTCACAAAATGACGTCCAAGGATTATGACGTGATCCGTTCCTCTGGATTGCTTATTTCTGTCATTCATGGGAGGTAGGGTATCCGAAATCTCAACACTTATTGAGAGTTTTTTTCCTAATCTTGTCCAATTTTTGAGCCATGCAACATTCATATCAAATTAGTTATAGTATTAGATGAGAATGTCTAAATGTTTGATAAATTAGTAGATGCCTTAGGCCTACTGGTACCGAACTGAAAAGGGTACACGAAAAATTCATACATCACCTCAATTTCTAGTATGTTTTGATTTTATGGTAGGTATGATGTTATTGCTCAAATAAATCATGCAAGGAGGATTGCACAGAAGTTGTACCCATCTGCAAGGATGGTAGAATTACATGGTGGCCATCTTGTGAGCCATGAAAGGCCTGATGAGGTACGCATGAATTTTGTGCAAACATTCTATAGAAAATCATAGGCATTTTGCTGTCCCTAGGCAGAATTAGTTTCTCCCAACAAATAAATTCTATTGAAAAAAAAAGAACTGAAGTCACGCATTGAAATTGGGACACTAGGAAACAACTTGAGTTAGTGAGTTAGTTGAAAATCGGGAAATCATATTGATGATTTTTTTATTTTTTTTAATTCTATGAAGAGGCCAATAAAATGATAATAAAATAATAAAAAGGATATAAAATTCTATTTCATTATATTTAACCTTACAAACATATATGAGCACATCATAGCTGCAAGCCTCCATTCAGGCAACACAAAGAACCAAACTGACTTTCAAATATACAATAAATTAAGAGAATATATACTTTGAGACTGCTTACATTTGTTACAAAGAGGTCACAATTAATCTTAGCCATTAGATGTCAAATTGAATGGTTTGGGGTGTGATACAAAGTTCGAGAAGTGTTTTTTTGAACTTTAAGTCTAGTTAATGATACAGTCACAACCACCTGATTTGATATATGAAGGACAAGTGATTACGACGTCGTTATATTAAATATAAATGGTCTCTTTGTATACTTTTTCATAAATTAATTATTGTTTGTGGCCATAGGTTATATCATTGGTTTTCCTCACATTTTGCAGGTCAATCAAGCTTTGATGGAGCTAATTGAGGCTTCAGAGACTAAGCTAGATGCACTTGAATGGTCCAATCTGCCTAACTATGGAACTGGTGAGCAATCCATTGTAGAAAATTCTCCAGCAATCTTCTATGTTTTTATGCATGAATTTTTTTAGGTGCTTTGATATCTAAAGCAAGATGGTTCTTTCTGATCAGGATCTCCAGAGCATCGAATATCACCTACTCTAGAGCTTAGCTTGTTGTACGTCATTGGATTATTAGTAATGTTTTTTCAACGCTCGCGAAGACTTCTTAGGAGTTTGGGGCTTCATTGACGGCATAAGGTGATTATCCTAGTTGGTGGAGAAAACCCTGTTGGGGAGATAACCCTACGTAAGAACCATATGATGATATACCCTTCTGTTGGGCTTAAATATCATGATACAGTTATGTCTCCTATGAGACTTCTAATGAAGTTGGGATAAGGATGATGTCTGGAACTATACTGCTAGGCCCAAATATCATGATAGAGTCTCCTATGAGACTTCTAATGAAGTTGGGATAAGGATGTCTGGAACTATGCTGCTAGTGATCCCTGCATGCGCAAGAGATGATGCACTGATCAAGATGAATCCAGCCATAGAAATGGAGATAAATTGTGATAAATAAGAGCGTTCACCAAGAATCAGTGCATTTCCTTTTGTTTACAAGTGTATCATTATATATCTTCTGTATAAGAAAAAAAATGTAATGTGAAGATAGATCCAATAATGGCTAGCCAAACGCTTGTTTATCATAATTAACTTTTTCTCTTCTCATAATTAACTTTTTCTCTTCTTCCAAGGATTTCTTGCTTTCATACTTTCTTTGATACTGCAAGTCACCCACTGTATAATAATATGAATGATAAGAGAGATTGTTCCATGAAAATTAAATACCCCAAAAGTACAGTTCAGGGCTCTAAGAGGTGATAATTCATATTCATGCCTCATGGATGATCTAGGAAAACAGCCTAGGCATAATTGGTTAGTGTTTGACAATTTGCAATGCTACGTCTTAAGGTCAATTCTTATAAAAGTTACATCTGAGGTTCAATTCCTACAAAGGGTAGTAGGGCCCTCGACCCAGCGACTCACTCAAAAAAATCTAAATTGGATGATCCGAGTTGTAGGTTCTCAGAGTTTTGCATCTGGGTTAATTTGAAAATGAAATAAAATTGAAATCATCTTGAATTTAGAATTCTATTGCATCTGGGTTAATTTGAAAATGAAATAAAATTGAAATCATCTTGAATTTAGAATTCTAAGCATAGAATGATGGAGAAAAAGCATACAGAGCCTGTAAACTTGACCTTTCGAGTATAAAATGAAGAGAGCTCCTTGCAAGTAGTAAATGCCAAATAGAGAGAAGGAAAGCAAAGGCACCCGACCTGGCTAAAGAGAAGAAGGAAGCAAAAACAAGGTAAGCAATTCACCTGTTTGGATCGAAAAACTACTCAATTTCCGAAAGGAAGACGAGGAATGTTAGAATTCCGAAACATGAAACCCTGGACATAGACGGACAATATTCGTGAGGAATATTCTAACATTCTCTAATGCTGAGGGGAGATACTATTGGTTAGTCAAGCATATTCCTTGGGGGTGTCAATGGAATAAAAGGCTTTAAGGCATGCAATTCGGATGTGACCACCGGATAACGGACCATAATGGCCCCGTCCTTATTTCTGACACTCGTTAAATTCCATCGTTGCGTCTTCTACACTTTTTAATTAAGGGTGTGGTTGCGTGTTCTATACTTTTTAATTAAGGGTGTCGTTTCCATTACGTTGCTGCCGCGTACCTCCAAATTTTTTCATCTAATTTTGGTGTAAAAAATATTTAAAAATTTATTTTTATGTTTAATTATAAAATTTTAAATTAATGGGCGGTCTAGATAATGTGTTGCAAGATGTATTATTTTTTGAGAGATTCAAAATCTTTTTTTTTTTTTTTTTTCTTATATTCATGTATCTTGATGGTGAGATAATCAATTAGAAGTATTTTCAACATTAATACAATATTTTATATTTTGCAACCTTATAAAAACTTTTTCCTCTAATTAAAGAGATTAAATACTTATTTTATAGGAAAAATATTTCCGTACACCCTGTTTTGGTGTACCATTTATTTATAGACCAGGGTTTTAAAAACTTTATGACGGTATAAATTTTGTAAAATGTTTATCTTTTAATCCCTAGGCTCAATTTACCTCTTTTGACTACTCATTGTTTGGTCCAAATAAAAACTAAAAAAAAAATAAACAATATAGAGAGAAATAAATATGTTGTATAGAGAGAGATTTAGTAGACAGATAGACGCATTTTTTAGTTTTTACTTAGGTAAAAAATGAGCAATAAAAAAAGATAAATTAATCCAAAGAGCTAGAAGATATAACTTTTGAAAAGCCTATGTTGCCAGAAAGTCTTTAAAATATTGGACTTACAGAAAATGGTACACCAAAACATGATGTTCATAGATATTTTCCCTATTTTATATACTATTAGTTTCGTTTGTATGAGCTACTATTAGAGGACAGATCCCTTTAGGCATACAAAATTTTATTTTTTTTAGGTGTTTCAAGATCGGTATTGGTGGGGTGGATGCTTTATCCCATAGGTCCATGTTGGAATATTGGATCCGCATTCCAAATCGGTGACCCAAAATATATTATAAAAATAAAAAAACCAAAATAGAAGTTAAGGTGAACATAAGAAAATATTAAGACGCCCGCATTTGTATAGAAACCATGTCCTTTTAAGAATAATAAAAAAGAAAAAATTATATAGAGCCGAGGTTTTAAACGAATCAAATTAGAGCCCGCCTCTTCACTAGAAGAGGTTGTTTTGATGTCCAAATATCCTCAACTTGATCATCTCGACATCAAGATGCATGGACATGAGAAAAAAATGGATTTCAAAATTTAAAAATAGTGCAACTTGTAACGTATTTTGGACCGTTAATTTTCAAGAATCTCAAGCTTTCATAGATCTGCTCGATCTACACTATTTTTGAAACTTTAAATTTTATAATTAAAGATGAAAATGTATTTTAGAGCTATCACAAAGATTTTCAATATTGAAACTATATTTCTCGACACTATTTGAAGGTAGGCTTTACTTTGATTGTTTAGAGCCACGGCTATAAACAAACTGCACCAATAATTAAAGGGTGGGGTTTGTATAGAACCTACCTTTAAATAGTAGCGAGAAATATAGTTTTAATATTGAAAATATTTGTGATAGCTTTAAAATATATTTTCATCTTTATTTAGAAAGTTTAAAACTTTAAAAATAGTGTAGATCGATAGGTCTATGAAAACTTTAAAATCTTGAAAATTGACCGTAAAAAAATGCGTTACAAAATACACTATTTCCAAACTTTGAAATCCATTTTTTTCTCGTCCATGCATCTTGACGTTGAAATGATCAATTTGAGCATCAAAACCACCTCTTCTAATGAAATTTTGAAGGTAGACTCAAATTTGATTGTTTAGAATTTCAGCTCTATATAAACTTTGCCCATAATTAAAATGAAGGGAAAATGTAAAAATAAAATATGCAATTTCTATAGGGGCTGCAGCCTCCTACACCGTTCATCTATTCGGACGGTGGAGATTTTTCAAACTACTGGATTTAGTCCAAAAAGGATTTAGTCGGGTACCCAAACCCGGACATCAAACGTGGTTACATTCCTGACCAACCCGACGCGGGAAAAGCTTCCCCCACTCCCAAAGATATCCCCCAAAAAATAGGCGACCTATTTTCTCTCTCTAGCTCAAGCGGCTTCACCTTCTCTCTCTACTCCACCACCTTCCCTCTCTGCCGCACTCTACTCGCCTCGCTTTCTTTCCACTCTGAATCCCTTGCTTATTCTCTCTCTACAGCTCACTATCGCCTCTCTCTCTCTCGAACAGCTCTCGCCATCAAGCTCTGCATCAAATTAAAGGTGCTCTCTCTCTCTCTCTCTCTTTCACTGTATTTCTGTCTTCATCTTCCTCTACGTCATTGCTAAGGATTAAGTATATGAAGTTTTCTCTACTTCTTGTTCTTCTGCTATTACTACTCTCTGTTTCATCCTTTCGGTGTTACGTTAGTTTGATTAATTGTTTTCGTTAATTGTGAATCTATCTTTCGTTTTTTTGGCCTATGGCTTTACTTTATTTTTGCATATTTCTTTCTGATGCGTCTTTCTGCAAAAAAATCGATCAAATTTTATTTTTCTGTTTGTAAATGTCAAAATTTATTGGTCAGGAGAGATATTATAGATGTTATGGGGTTTCTACTCTATGCTCCAGATTGTATGCATTTTTGTGCTTCTTACTGTTTATCTTATCTATTCGTTTGTTTGGATTTTGCTTTTTGTATAACTAAATGTGCTTTATTTTTATTTTTTATTTTTGCTACTCTGTCTTCGTAATTGTTAATTTTTAGTTTCTTTGATTTGAGTCTTTGCTTCATGTGGTGGATGCAAGCGATGACAGTTTCATTTTGTTCTTCAGTTTTTTTCTGTCCCTATTTCAAATGGAAATTGTGATTTTATCTCTCATGCTAAGAGGTATGAATAATAAAAAATATTGGAATCCAACCTAGATGCAAAAACCTTCTCTAAACTCCAAATGATGGGAGTTTGTCACATTTTAACATTTTTTTTGGTTTTGGTTTGAAGAATAAACATAGCAATATTGTTCAATATGAATCTATTGTCCTGTATATTCTATGAGATCATCTTTTTGCATAGTAGATTACGTCATAAGCTTAAGGATGGGCTACATGTTTTGTGATTTGATCCCTCCATTTGATTAGACCTACCATGGATTACACATGCTATCAAAACCTCGATTGAAAAAATATGACCATTTCATTGCTGATAAATTCCAGTGAGCGGTTGAAACTAGCTAATATCCAGATCTCTAGCTTTCGGAGTTCCCAGGTTTATTCAAACACAGGTTTCTAAAATCCCTAGGATTCCATACATGTTACCAAACGTTGTACTTTCAAAGCACTTTCCATCACCAAGTATACAAATTTACATCTTCCAAATTTCAAGCTATGTGTGTTTCTGGCTTCCAGTCATCAAACACACCCCAAGTACGTCTGTCTTTCTATCTGCTTAATCCAGTATACTTTTCCCTGTTAATTCTGTTTATTATTGTCAGGGTGTCCTCGCATAACTGTGGCATGAGATGAAAGTTTCACTTTTATCAGCACTTTTATATGTAATTCGTTATTTCTCTAAGAGGCTAATTGCCAATAACCCCTTTTTCCCTTTCACCCCTTTCTCTTTCTTCAAGAATAAAAGAAAGAAAGAAAGAAAAATACGCTATTTATTTGGGATTTTTTGGTAGATTTTACTTTGAAATTGTTTTCCATGTGAGTTTCTTGGCCTGTTATCCAGAAAGCTTATCAGTCATTAGAAAACTTCAGCTGTATACTAAATATATGTTATTTTTAGAGAGATGGGTGCCGTAGTTGTGAACACAGAAGGCCCTTCCATTGGTTCTACAGACCAGCCCCTCTCAGAGTGGCCATTCTCCTGGTAAGTTTTCCTCTCGTAGTTCTCCGCCTTAAATTTTCTTTTTATTTCTCAGAGGATATTCTTCTTTATTAGCTGTCATCAAGTACGCGTTTTACTTTTGGTGTCCAAACTTCATGACTTTATATCTCTTTTACGGCGTGTTTGATTGTTGGAAGAAGGGGTCTCCAAAATATGGAATTTTGTAAGGAAGGGGAAGGGGTGGCTTTACTCCCCGTCGGAAAGCTGCGAGTTCCACTCTGTGGCTTCCTGCAGAGAATAATCAAATGCAGGAGGGAGATTTGGTGGAACTTGGGTCTCCTGCTCTCAAAAAGTTTCACCATTAAATTTTTGGGTTCCCCAATTGTTAGAAAAATTGCATTATTTCAGACAAGAGAATTAATGTCTTAGTTGATGAGTAGTACATTAAGGAAATGAGGGTAGAATTGATGAGCTGCAGACACTGTTATGTGATGTCTTTACTCTCCCAAAATTCAATCTGCTTTGTACCTTATATATCGAATTGCAGTCTTTAATCTTTCCAATGTGTTTTTTGCAGTGACTTGGAAGTGGATTGCGGCTCAGTGGAAAATGCCTCTATGATCTTTAGAGCTTTAGATGTTGATAAGGAGGTAATACATTAAATGGAATGCTTCCATGTTGCATATTCCGCCTTTATGGTTATTTTTTGGGCTCTCATTCTTAGTTTTAAATTGAGTTGTAGTCTTGTGATTGTCAAAATGCCCATATCCTTTTCATTTTAGACCACAAAAAGAAATTGGGGGCACTAGGAGAAACCTAAAATGATCTGGCTTATCAAGAAACAGGTATGTAGTTGGATTATCATGTGCAGTGTATTTATATAGGGGAAAAAAATTGCACTATCTCATGGTAAGAAAAATGACTCTACGCACACTACCTCCCACATGCGCACATGCAACATCCGAAAAAACAGAGAATTTCATCCCTATGTTTAATTTTGGTAGACTTGTTCTATTTGGGAGAACTGATTTGTCAATTTTGGAAGCACTCAATCTTCTCCATGTCTTTTTGTATACGTGTAGATTTTTGACGGTCAATATCAGGAATATTCTTTAATAAGATTCACCGAAACTCATTTAATCCTTTTGCAAGAGTTATGCCTTTCCTTTATCTATTGGTCGTACCCTATTTGGGTCGGTTATTTCCAGATTCAAGTTTTCAATCCATCTCTCATTTCCTTTTTTTGTTTTTTGTTTTTTCTCATCTCACCTCTTTACTTTCTCCCTTATACTGATAGTTGGGATTGAGTAGGTGTTAGTTTTTCTTGCTTCCAGTCTTTGAGCAGCCTTGTGTATTTTACAGATAACTTAATTCCTTGAAACATTCGATTTTTCTTTGGTGAATGTGATTGATGTCCAGCGCTTGGTCTCTATTTTATTACATCAAGTGGTACTTATCTGTAAGTTGAATTTTGAATCATTTTCTTCACCCTCAGATTTTTGTTTCATGCACACTTGCAATTCCATGATTTCCATCCAAATTCCCATTGAACCATTCATAGTGGTACTTCATTGTCCTATTTTGTTGATTCTTGCTGTTTGCTTGTGATAAATTAGTTGTTTCTCAACTCCTATTTGGTATTACATACTAGAGACTTCTTTTAGTGCATTACATGGTAGTGATCAATAACATGTCAGTGACCAAATAAATCAGAGAGCGCCAGTTGAAGGACAATTGTGGTATTTATATTCATGACACAGGCAATCCTTGAATGTATCCATTTTGAAGGATCTTTGGCACATGTAGCCTATGATAGTACAGAAATACCCACTGAATAATTGATATTATTGGAACCATTTTTTTTGTGCTGATGAATAGTTTGCAATCTCAGTTGTTGTTACTCATGGGATGAACAAGAGATGTTAGTTTTGCTGAATGCAGGCATTCCTATATGCATGTATGTAAAAAGATATTGATCTATTCCATTCTGCTGATCAGTGTTTTATGTTTATGAGAATTTGTTGCTTTTGCTGATTAGCATTTGTTGTTTCTAATGTGTTTTTTTATTCTATTAAATAATCTGTCATGAGTTTTGATTTGTTAATTCAACTTCTTGCACGGATGACACTATTGAGTCTATTTTTGTAGATAATTATACAAGGGTGTGGTTTGTATAAGGTTGCAACCTTAAACAATCCAAGTAAGGTGCACCTCCAAATTTTGTCTTGCACCAAAATTCTTTGTATGGCCTTATAATCCATATTCATCTCTAATTAGGAATTTTAAACTCCAAAAATAGTTCAAATCAAGTAGATCTATAAACACATGAGAATATTGAAAATTGATGGTCTAGCGAATGTATTGTAAGATGTATTGCTTTTGGTACTTGAAATTTTTATTTTTTTAACATATTCATACATCTCGGTATTGAGATGATCAATTGGAGGGCTGTCCAACATCAAAACAACCTTTTCTGATGGATTTTTAAGGTACACCTTAATTTTACATTTAAAGGTTGCCGCGTTATGTAACTTATTCCATTATACAATGTGGCAAGTATCTTCAATGGAGTTAATTTGATCAGAATTATTGTTTTTGGATCTTCTTCTGTTTCTTTTAATAAACTGTTAGGCTTTTTAGCCATCCATGTTGATTGATTAAACCTTTGGTTGGTTATCTCATTTTGCATTGCTTCATGTAATCATGTTACAGTTGCAGCCTGGTAAAGTGAAGAGGCAGATGTTGTTGTCTGATGGAAGGCTTTCAGTGTGAGTGACTTAATTAATAGAACATATGATAACAGTTATCTTTTCCTTTTTCCTATTTGAGGCAATTTTATTGTTGAATCCCCCTGCGTTATGCAAGCTAGATTGTGTCTTTTTTTCTCTTTTTTTTTAGCCTTTGTATGAAATGTTCGTATTCTTATCTGGCTTCAACTATCATAGTAATCTCCTTATAAAATCCCTAGTTTTGTGGTCTACTTGCTAAACCTTATTTCTTCTCTTCTTCTTGACTCAGCCATTTTGAGGCAGTGGAAGCCAGATTTCTCCGTGCATCATTCAGTGCATTTGTTGATATCCTGACACTTGCCGCAAAGCTTATTGAAGAATTTGGTCCAAAGGAGGGATCAAGATCATGACTTAAATATGATCAGCCATTTACAGAAGCGGGCAATCATTGCTCTTGCTTCCAGTTCCTTGCATGCACAAAGCTCTCAAGTATAAACAAAGAAATCACTTCTCAAGACTGTTGGCATTATTTGCATGGTCAAGTCAACATTAATTGTTTGTTCATCTTGGAATCTAATTTAAGAGTATGTTGTTACTGTGAATGATTTTTATCACATTATTCCCAAGAATCGCCCCTTGGGTTGCCTTTCACTAGTTTGGAGGTACTTATGTTCATTGTGATCCAATAACATGATTATCTCAAATGTAAATTACAAGATTTTGAAACTCATCCATGTGTTGTGTAGCGTGTCTACCTGGTAAAACCAAGTGAGCCAAAAAGGCCCTATGGAAAAGAAAGAAAATACATTGAAGCCTTCCATGTTGCTTGTACACATCCAAGTCATCGTTTACATTATCTCATGTGAAAGCAGGCGTACCCACCTTCTATTTTCCTCTTTAACAGTTTTTTCCTCTACAAATTCCTGTGCTCATCAGCTCTTAAGCCAAAGGGACTTCCAACTGTGATTCTCTAACTGCCCAGTAATATTTTTTGCTTGCTGCTCGGGGTAAAAATTGGTGAGCACCTAAAAGTAACCAAGTCTGGACAATTAGCAAACCAAAGAGCTGAGGCCGAATGAATCTCTAGTGGTTGGTTGCGATGCATTGAGCTTGGTTGTGTAAAGATGTAGAGAGTGTTTATCAAGTAGAGAGAGGTTGCCTGTGCTTGACTGATCTGCCCCTGCTGAGCAGAGCTCTAAGAAATCGTTTGCTTCTTCCCCTATTGTGTTCAACCTCTCTTTCTTCTTCCATATCACCATAAAATCTCATGGAAGCTGACTTCTGAGGTTCCAAAGGAAACTACAAGTGCAAGCAAAACAAACCACTTTCTGTTGTGAGTCCTCCCATTAACATAAAAATTACTTGAGTTTGAGAATAGTCACTTTGAACAAACTCGAATAAAATGTAAAGCTCAAAACATGGCTACAAAGATCTGAAACAGATTAAGAAACCATGTACAAAAAGTTCCCAGTTAATACCAGTCTTTTACAATTATAGTCAGTTATAAAATTCTAGTCACCTATTCTAAAAAAAATACCAGTTTTTTACAACCCTTCTCACTCACAAATCTGACTTTTGAAGTGATGCGTCTTTATGTCATTGCAGTATGTGGGAATGGTTGATGAAAAGTTATATTATTGGTTAGGGGTACTCTAGTTGCGGATTTTTTGCTAGAAACACAAGTCCACTACAATTTTCTCTCATCAAATATGACTTCAAGAAGAGATCGGTTTTATATTGCATATCGGTACCTAAGACTGATCTATTTGATCAATTTAATTATTCAAACTTGTGTTTTGCTAAACATTTTTTGGGCTCTGAAAGGGCCCGAAATAAAGAACAGAAAAGGAAAAAAAGTATTATGTATGTATGAGATGTGTATATGTACCCTCCTCCCCGAACTGAAGGGGCTCGCATTGATGGTTGTCCGATGAGCAAGTGATCCACTACGAACAAGAGCACGTGACGCAGAGAATGGCGAGATTGGTCCTTCACTTTCTGATCCACAAACCATTCACAATACACAAAATATTTATTAATGAGCCCCCTTAAGTTTTAATACAGCAGCTAGAAAATGATGTATGGTTGGGAAATGATCACAAAAGTTCCTAAGTCATGCAGGTGCTCTAGAAACTTAGAATCTCATAAAATTACAAAGATTGAACACCTATCTTGTAAATGGCTATTTTGGCCCCTCTGGTAGTAGGACAAACCAGGACCTTTTAGTAAAATGACAGACGGTGCAAAAGTCATTGGTAGAAATGACCAATCTAAGCTTTGTTTTAAAATTCCAAGTTCATGGGGAAATGTAGGTGTCCCAGAAACTAGATTGATATTTTTCATTACTGAAACATGCATCTTATTAGTTGAGAAGAGTGAAATCTTTTTATTTGCATGATGATTACCTGTGAAGTAAAAGCCTTGAGGTCTTGGTGAAGGAGACAATGAATGCGTCTTCCTGAAATGGATTCCACCAACCCAAACTAAAGTAATTTAACTTACAAAGCTAACTTTGAAAGAAAGGAAACTACTGCCTCTTTACTAGGTTTCATGGGAATTTGGTTGAAGAAAAGCATCATGCTTCTTGGAGCGCATATCGTTACTTACCTCCTTGAAGAAGAGGATTTCTCTCGCCTCTTCATGCTAGCTGCCACAGCAACAAAACACACGTTAATATGAGAACTTCCGCTGTGCTCAAGTATTGTTCCAAGAATTCCACAAAAGCTCTTGGATGCATATGAATGAAAAATTATATACCGGCATGAATAATTTGCCTGTCATGATTGTCAAGCTCTCTGTCAAATTCTTGATAGGGTTTAGCGACTTTAGCTCCACCTCCAGAGTTACTTAGATTTCCTGCCAAACCCAAATAAAATGAGAAAGGGAGGCTCAAGGACAATTGGCCAAGTTCATATCTTTATGGCTAGACTATGGAGTGACCATAAGATGTAAACCCATTGTTTCTCTCTCTTTAGAAACCTGGGGTTGGTTCAGAAAGCTTACCTTTTAGCATGTATCGTTTGTGGTATTTGGGAGCTGTAATGGTGATAGACTGTTCACCAAGGCCTTCATGATCCATATATTCTTGACACATCCGCACCCTCTATAATTGACAGTAAAAGTCAGATTTCTCGATCTGTTTTAAAATTATTAATTTTACAGGAAGATATAAGGTAGAGGTTCTCTATTCTGATCATTGTTGTCAACTGTAGCTGAATCATTTCATGTGGCCTGCATCGCATCGAGGGACCCTGCATATGCAGGATTTGGTGATGTGCTTGCATATGCAGGTGCATTGCCCGCATATGTGGCCTATTGCTCTTGGGCAAAGTTATGCCCATGAGCATCCTGCCCCCCGCTGGCGCTCTTCCCGCCCGTCTATCTGCATGGAAAATGAGGGGGAAAGGTTCTCTTCTTTTGGTGGGGCAGGAGGGTTATATACCCCAACAAAAACCTGTTAGAATCAATTTTGCATGGTTTTAAGGGGTTTTAGACTTAGATATGGAAATCATTTTTTCTTGAATCCAAAGTTTCCAAAAAAAAATTCAGGGCTTTTGTGGGCATGCATTCAAGAGTCTTTTGGGTATTGTTTTAAAGGTTTTCAGAGGAGAATTAACTGCGCGTGACTCATGTGATTGAGAGTCAGACATAAAGTGTGTTCAGTATATTTTCTATTTTATATGTCATGAACTTTTGGTATTTGGACCTTTAGACTTTGGAGGTCAGAAGCTAATATGTACCGGTGCATTGTGATAATGAAGTAATTTTGGGTGTTACCTCATGGGTCATGACTCGTGACTATTTAATTTAATGAATGTGATGGAATGGAGTACTCTATTTTACATGTTAATCATATTAGCCTCTTAGAGAATAATAGAGAACAAATTATTTTACTGTTTATCATGTTATATGGTGACTCAAACAACTAATATATTAAAGATAAATACTTAAATGCCTACCATCACATAAATCATATATATTTAAGTTTTTTATGCATTCTTATATATTTTAAATTTTTACAGATTTTTTAGGTTTGATTGACCACATGGGAGGTGATGTGCGTGCATTATACCATAGAAAACCACCTCATGGACTCTGCATCCCCCATTTGATAACACTTCTTCTGATTACTTGATTAGATTCATGCATTCTACTGGAAGATGCACTAATAAGTCCCCCAGTCTGATTAAGACATATTAGCTTGAAGTTCTCAATTTCTAAATTGATACAACCCATTCTAATCAGAGAGATAGAGAGATAGAGAGACCTGCTCCATGCATCCAATTCGGAACTCTGTTTCTGAAACCTCTTCGACCTTTTCGTTGAGGAGGCCGTTGACCCTGTAGCTTACTGAACCCAAGTGGTCTACTGTGTTAACAAGGGCTCTAACAGCAAAATCCTTCAAGGTGTCCACCACCCTGCAGATTTCAAGTCACAAAAAACAAACCATAAGCATGAGTATTTCTTGAAGAAAATATGAAGCCAAATCTGATCAATTCGATCAACTCAAGGCTCACGTTTGTTTGTGATTGTCATTGGTGTAAGAGAGTTCAAAGTGTTCTGCAGCAGAGTACAGTTGCGCCCTTAGGTTCTTCAAATCCTGTAAAAGCCAATAAGCAGTCTATGAACTCTTTTTCCTTTTGTTTTTTGTTTTTTTTGGCTTTTGATTTAAAAGCAATAAGTAAACAAGATATCAAAGTCCATTCACCGCCAGACAATTGCAATCACTAGGGGATGTTACAAACTAGCAAACATTGATGTTAATTCAAGAATTCAATGAATAATCATAATAACATACTCAATAAACAAAGCATCCTTCAGGAAAAAGAAAATCTTTTAAGGTTTTATCAGAATTTGCTTTTGTTAACCAGAAAAGTCAATAAGTTCTCTACAGATAAAAAGTTCTTTTCCATAATACATATTGTTTGACATCATTGTAGATTTGCAGAGAGAGAGAGAGAGAGAGAGAGAGAGAGAGAGAGAGAGAGAGAGAGAGAGAGAGAGAGAGAGAGAGAGAGAGAGTAGAGAGTAGTAGTACGTAGTACGTAGTACGTAGTACGTAGTAGTAACGTAGTAACGTACGTAACGTACGTAACGTACGTACGTACG
>NW_006499855.1:4308636-4337924 GCF_000471905.2 Amborella trichopoda
ATATATATATATATATATATATATATATATATATATTGTATTTCACATAAAATCGAGGGACAACATGTGGATTCATCAAAAGTGTTATTGTGTATCGGTTGATTGCTCTAGAGATCATAGTCTCTGATAATGGGATTATAAGAAGCTCAAAATACTGCAGCGAATTATCTCTTTATTGATTGATTAATCAAGAATATACATGACCCGTAATAATATACGGCCAGTAACAATTAAAGATAAATACCAACGGTTACGGATAATTACTAACTAATCTTTTCATAATCAAGAGACACCTAATTAAGAGATATATATCCATACAAATACATATATGTATTGATATGTATTCATAACGATGTATATCAATACTAACAAGATATCCATATGCTAACACTCCCCCTCAAACTCAATATGCTTTTTCATAAAGCAGATGGAGTTTGAACAATAAGTTGCATAATTAAGTCTTCATGTGCATGGCAAGACTTTTCATGTGCATGGCGAGACCAATAGAAGCAGTGGTCTCTTGCTTGAACAAGAAACACAAAATGATACTTCACAGAATGGTACTTGGAAGAGCCAATATAACTCGGTGCGAATCCGAGACAGATTCAGCAACTCCGAGTCCAAGACAGGTTCAACAACTCGCGATCCAAAACATAGGCCAAAACAAAGACAAAGGCTGTTTTACAGAGAGTCGAAAGGGACTCGGCAGAGAGTCGAAACGGACTCAGCAGAGAGTTGAAACGGACTTGACAGAGAGTTAAAACAGATTCGACAGATAGTCGAAATATGACTCGGAGGCTTTTGGCAGTGCTTCCTTGGTCTATGAGTTTCTCTCACTACACTGAGAGTGTTGATTGATTCAACGATGGACGAAGATGATAGCTGAAGTTTTTCGACGAAAGGGAGAGTTGAAGTTTTTGTGCTTTAGGATCGAAGGGATCGATAAAAGAAGCTTGGTTGAGTATGACTTTGTTGGAGTAAACAAAGAGGCTTGACTTTGAGACGACTTAGGAGTCGAGAAATTCATTAGAGAGAGAGTCGACAATTGAATAGTCGACAATTGTGCATCATGCAAAGTCAAGGATCTATTCGATTTGTGGGCGACATAGGGCACGAAGGCCAAGATCTTTGGGGTCAACAAAGACCGATGGCTCCAAGAATATGATCTCAAGCAGCATCTCAAACCCCTCAAAGCCAATGAGGGAATCAAAGACATTTCTTATGCAAAGTATATTCAAAGTGCAACGCAACAAAATGCATATTGAACGGAAGCAAAGGTTTTGTATATAGATGGTGCAAGCTCTCTTGTGTTGCTTTGGGAAGCAGGGGATTAGATTGCTAGTGTAGTGTTAGGCCAGACAAGGGCGATAGTAGGCAATGCAATTCGATGCAAAACGATGACGAGAGTAGGTAGCCTTTTGGAAACATAGTCTCATAAAATTTCCAGATCTCAGATTTGAGGTTGTCGACCTCAGATCTTAGGTTGGTGAGCCCAGATCTTAGGTTGAAGAGTCTAGAGCTCTGATACCATATTAGAAACTCAAAATACTGTAGAGAACTATCTCTTTATTAATTGATTAATCAAGAATATACAAGACTCGTATAAATATACGGTCAATAACAATTAAAGATCAATACCAACGGTTACGGATAATTACTAACTAATCTTTTCATAATCAAGACACACCTAATTAAAAGATATATACTCATGATACATATCTGTATTGATATGTATTCATAATGATGTATATCAATACTAACAAGATATCCATACCCTAACAGAGATTACCATAAAAAATGAAACAGTGATTTAAAGTGTGCAAACAGTTTTCATAATCGAAAATTCTCTTCACCATACTATCCCCTAGGGAATGTTTAGGTTGAAGCAACAAACAAAGCCCTCAAGGATCATTGGGAAAATCGCGAAAGGGCCTAATTGGCAAAGATTCAATGATTAATTATGGGCATATCAAAACTTAGAGATTTTCACTCTTGATGAAAGTAGACGTTAGGAACATGGTTAGCATGCGGCCAAGCCTGCACATGACAAATGCGGGCTTGGCAATAAATATTTTTTTAAATATAATTAATTATAATTTTTAGAGAATATATAATCTTTAACATGACAATCGTGAATATGAAAAACTAAATAACTAAAAATAATAATTATATTAAGAAAACATTTGGACTGTTGGGTACAATTGCTTTTAGATGGACTACCTATTTGCATCAACTTTAAGATAGATGTTTTATACCTTTGGACCACATATTGCATAAATGTGGTCCAACCTGCATGAAACAATTGTTCAAAACAATATTCTTTGGGTTATGTATATCAAGCATACTGCGGAAGCTTGAGAGCTAATCCCATTAGAACTTGGATATTTAGGCCTTTGATATCCTATCAACTCTAGCGTATAAAACTTGTTCTCCAGCCATTTAGGTTGAGATTGTCATACCCAAATATGAGAGCCAAGTGTCCTTTCCTCTTTGAAATGCAGCATGCTGGGGTAAAATTTTGAAGTTTCAAATATAGTGTAGATCAAGCACATCTATAAAAACTTGAAAATATTGAAAACTAACAATCCAAAAATACGTTACATGATGCACAATTTTCAAAACTTGAAATCTATTTTTTTTTCATGATCATGCATCTTGATATTGAGATGATCAAATTGAGGATATTTGGACATCAAAACAACATCTTCTAGTAAAATTTTTAAGGTAGGCTCTATTTTGATTGTTTAGAGCCTCTGCTCTATATAAACTTTTAAAATTTTTGAGGTGGGCTCTACTTTGATTGTTTAGAGCCTGTGCTCTATATAAACTTTTTCCATACTTATACGAGCATGCAAGGGGACGAATGAGATACATTACCTCTAGATTTCAGCTCAATCCCTCATGGGGGTTTGGGAGAAAGCAAAGAAGCGAGATCCGACGTCACTATAGCATGTGTTGTTCATTGCCCAATTCTCGGCTACTGGTGTGAATGACTGTCTATGCAAATAGGGGAAAAGTTTATATAGAGCCGAAGCTCTTAACAATCAAATTTTAGCCTACCTCAAAACTTTCACTAGAAGAGGTTGTCTTGATGCCCAAATATCTTCAAATTGATCATCTCGACATCAAGATGCATGTACATGAGAAAAAAATAGATTTTAAGTTTTGAAAATAGTGCATTTGTTATGTATTTTTGGACCGTCAATTTTCAAGATATTGAAGTTTTCATAGATCTGACGATCTAAAATATTTTTAAAATTTAAAATTTTATAAATAAATATGAAAATATATTTTATGGTTATTACAAAAATTTTCAATATTGAAACCATATTTTCGATACTATTTGAAAGTACGCACTAATTTGATTGTTTAGAGCCTAAGCTCTATACAAACTGTACCCTTCAAATAGTGGATATGATCTTTAAAAAGTGGATCCAACAATGTAATTGATTTAAAAAATCTGAGAGTGACGTGGGGATGGCTTACATTAAAGAGTTATAGGGCATACCCCTCACCATCAGTAGTGAGAGGGCCTGGTTAATATGAGATTATTTGGTATTGGTTGCTTTGTTAAGGGAAATGCTGTATACTTGTCTCCCATCCAGCTGTCCAATTTAGATCAAGTGAGCTATTGACCGTTTGATTTAGATTTGTCATTTCAGAGTATTTTATTTTTTATTTTTTTTATACAAATTATATGATTATGAAATTTGGTACGCGTCATCATATTAATGGGATTGTCACATCCCAAGTATTTACAATACTTATATTCCTGAGATGTGACAATCAAAACATATATACATCTCTTGACAGGACAAATTTACAATGGCGAATTCTTACAAAGTAACAAAAGAAAGTTTAAGCATAACTACAGTATCTTCCAAAGTTGATCCTGACGAGCACTCAAAATGAAACCGCAGTTATCCTGAAAAAAAATGTTTACCATAATTTGATGAGCTTGGCTACTCAGTAAGTGATCATCATAATCCTAAAAATAATCATGATTGAAAGATATCAATATTTTCAAAAAGAGATCTATTAACAGAAATGCATTAACAGTTTCACTTTAAAAAATGCATAACTAACTATAATCCGAATAATTGAAATGCACATAACATTTTAACGGCAGTGCATAATTCAAAGGATTTAACAAATTACCCTATTGGCGTCCTAAGTAGGTCACCTATATACCCCATCAGCGTCTTTATGGGTCCACTTAATCCATATCAGCGTCCCAGATAAGTCCACTTAATTCCTGCAGGTCCACTTATACCTCACCGGCATACCGGATGAGTCTACTTAATCCCTACCGGCATCCCAGATAGGTCCACTTATACTACACCGACGAATCGGATGAGTCCACTTGCATACTTAAAGTATTTTTAAATCTCTTTAAACATTCGAAAGCAGCAATATCATGTACTCAACATATCACTGAAATTATTAATATGAATTTCACTGACACCATTAATAACAGTCACTTTCAATAACATTTCAAAATAACCAGTCAAATATTTTCGGCTCAAATTTAGAAAGGTAGCAGTTTGTAAAGACATTCTAGCATAATTATCAATCTAATATGTATAGAAAAACTCTTATAGAAATTCAAGAATACGAAATTATTACAATTTATGGGATGTCAATTTGAAAATAAACATTTCACAAACAATGCTCTATCAATTGCAAAAATATCAGTTTTCAAATAATAAGACAGTTATTTGCATATGAATTTTACAGTGTCTAAATATTAAAAAACAGTAGAAAGAAATCTCACAATTTTACCAAAAGTAGAAATATGATATTTATTTCTAATAATTTTACAGTATCTAAAATTTTTTAACAATAGACAAGAAAAATAAATAAATTTATTTCTAATAATTTACAGCATTTAAAATTTCTAACATAGATAAAATATCACAATTTTATTAAAAAGATTAATTTTCAAAATAATGAGGTCGCTTGCGCATAAAATTTATGGCGCCTAAAATTCATGATAATAAGCAGAAATAATTATTATTTTTAAAAAGAACGGATTATTTTTCAAGATAATGAAGTTACTTACCTAAAATATTTGAGAGGAAGCTTCCGATAAAAATTCGGCTAGAGAGAGAAAGAGCTCACTGCATTTCAACTACAGAGAGAGATCTTCAAATTTTTCTAAGATGGGAGTCATCACTTTTCTTATTTAAATTCTTACAACACCTTATTATATTCTTTTATTAAGTTACACCTCACATATGAGGTGTAACAATTATATTACGTCTTAAACGCTTAAAGCCCACGTCGTAGCAAGAGCAAAAGCTTAAACCAAAGCTTTTGAAAGTAGTTATGGTCCCTAAAGACCTTCATGCTCATATAAATCATCACTTATTTAAAAGCTTTTATTCTTTTTTTTTTCTTTTTTTTTTTTGAAATTTTAAGATTATTACAAGGGTACACCTAAAAAGTATTAATTTTTTTTTATAAAATATAATGATCAAAATACCCC
Source organism: Amborella trichopoda (assembly GCF_000471905.2). Next base: position 4,314,125 of record NW_006499855.1, read on the forward strand.
ATGAAATTTTTAAAAGTATTTTAGTCATTTTATTTTATTGAGAATATTTATTTTTATATTTTTCATAGATGCGATTCTAACAGAGGAGTCAGGCTCCCAAAATTTGGTATAAAAATATTTTGTAAAAAAAAATTAAAATAAAATAGTATAGGGATGTGACATTGTCATTGGGGCCACTTAGAGTGGACAGTTGGATAGGGGAAATATATAAGTTTCGATCTAGTTTAATATATAAGTTTCGACCTAGTTTCTATGCGATGAAGCCTGCATAGGTGTTAGAATTCGTGGGAGCATACATTGAATGGAGAATAGAGAGAGAAGAAGAGAGAACACAGTATTTACGTATATTTACGTGGTTCAAGCCGAAGCTTTACGTCAACAGATCCAAAGCCTAACAGCTACATCTTCACTATTTTGGATGGATGTTTACATCAATAAGTACCTCTATAGATATAAAAGACAATCACACAATTATCACACAATTAGAAGAGATAATTATAGTATGATAACTTGATGACCAAGTAACTTTGACTTGCTGTTTTCTTATCTTCTAGATACCTAATTTTATCAAGACATATATACCCATACATTTATAATGATGTATATCAATATAAACCCCAGATATCCATATCCTAACGATAGGTAGAAATTTGGGCCTATTAATAAATCTATTTTTGAGATGGATTTTCGGACTTAATTTTTAAGGACATGTAATCTCTAACATGGATATCATGAATATGAAAAAATAAGTAAATTTAAAAACTAGAAATAATAATTATAATAAGAAAATATTTGGACCATTAGTTTCCATATTTTGGAACACCTAATTGTATCCATCTTTAAGATCGATGTTTTACACTTTTTGGACTGCATATGTAATCATACAATCAAGCCCGCATAAAACAAATTTTCTATAAGTTTTATGCAGTAGGGGAAGCATAGAAAGCTTGCTATGTAGATAGCGGATGACCAATGCTTGGTCTCCTTGTAGTCCTTCTTTTCTAAGGGCTCCTTAGATGGCCACCCATTTTGAAATTTAAGGGACATGAAGGATTGTGAACTCCATAAAAAGTTTTTATAAGGTTGCAACCTTCAAATGTAGAATTACATATGCGCTTTAAAAATCCCTTGGAAAAAGGTTGTTTTAATGTTGAAAAACCTTTTAATTATCATCTCGACGTCAAGATGTAAACATATAAAAAATTTGTTTTTGAGTCTAAAAAATAGTGCATCTTGCAACACATTATCTAGGCCGCCCATTTTCAAGATTTTCATATGTTTATAGATGTTCTTGATTTTAATTATTTTTGGAGTTTAAAATTTTCTAATTAGATATGAAAATAGATTTTAAGATAATCGTAAGAATTTTTTACAATAAAATTACATGTTATGATAAAATTTGGAGGTGTGCCTTAATTGAATTGTTTAAGGTTTCAACCTTATCGAAACTGCACCCTTTAGATAGGTCTTTTGTAGTTAATATAAGTTTTGCTCGAGGTATTAGATGGTTAAAATACTTCCTCAGGAGTATAAAATCATTTGTCGAAGTTAGGGCTAAAATAAGGTTAATACGTACGTAGAAAACCGGAAAAGGACGCCCAGGTCTCCCCTCTTCCGAAGTACCGAGGGAAAGGAAAATAATAAGAATTTCAGCGTGAAAATGGGGGTAATTGAGAAGCTCAAGATGTTCGTGGTTCAGGAGCCAGTTGTGGTCGCTTCTTGCCTCATTGCTGGAGTTGGTAACTGATTTTCATCCCTTTTCTATTATTTTTGACCTTTTTAAATTTTCATCCTATTTCGCGGATTTAATGTTAACATTCCACATTATCCATCAATTTGTTCACTAGTAGCTGAATTCTAGGTTTCTTATTCATTAAATTATGTAATGCTTTCATCGATGAATTTTCTTGTTTAATTCCATGCAATTTGACATAGTCCTGATGATCTCTGGTGAAATTAAAACCCTGTAAGTTCTCTGATACATGGTTCACTTTAGGGAGGTCTCAGGGTTCTTAGCTGAAATACCTGGTTCTTGTATAAAACCCTTGATTTTAATGATTCTTTTCTTCATTGCATTATGCTTATACTTAATCTCTTTGATGTAATTTTTTTTTCCCGATTTGTCATTTATACATGTTTAAAATTTAGCAGAGGAACAAGATACGGATTTTTAATGTTATTCTTTGGGAAAAGTATAAAATGAGACCATTTACCTTTGTTACTAGGTGGTCACAATTAATCTTGACCATTGGATGTGAAATTGGATGGCTGCATTTATTCCATTGACCAAGCTCAAACTTCAAAAGAAATTTTCTCGAACTATGTGACACACCCAAGCTATCAAATTTCTTATCAGATGGTTGTAAGTAATTGTGACCACCTTGTATCAAGGTAAATAGTCGCAATGTGTGCAATCCCTATTCTTTATGTGGTTCCTTTTAAAAGATTTGTTATTCCGTGATACACAATCTGTTGGCTTGTAAAACTTGGGATGTTTTTTTCTTGAATTTTTCGATAATAAATTATTTGGTAAATAACTCTTTTCCGATATATAAATTTGGTGCAAGTTTCTCTATTGGCTTTTTGGGCCCCCTTCTATTTAAGTATCTTTGAAACAACGAGGATAAAATGGAAGGAGATTATATCCAAACAAATGGCTACCTCTCTAATTGATTCCATGAAATCATGACCTTGTCTAATCATCATCCACTTCACCTCTCCAATTGATGTCAGGCAAGCTAGAATATCCAATTAAGAGAAATTTACTTGCAAACTGGAAAAACGATGCAGCATCACTTCATGGTTCATATTTTGGGTCATATTATTATTTCCATTTGACCCCCGTTTTGAAAGTCAAGTTTCAAACCAGACTTTAGAACTATCTAAAACACAAAAAATTTATATATTTGGAGGGTTCAAAAGTGCAACTTTCAAATTATCCATATACAAAATAATTGATGTGTATGGGCTATTTGAAAGCTTACATACATACATCATTTTTTCTGGGTTGTTTGAAAGTTAGACTCTAGAATCACCCAAATATATTAATTTTTTTTTGGTGTTTCGGGTGGGCAAATGTGAATAAAAAACAGAAAAAATTGGACCTGAATGGAATATGATCTAGAATATGGGCCATGTGGTAATATCACAAACTTTTTCTAGTCCTTACTTAATATTCTCTACAATTGGTGTTTATTGATAGCTCAATGCATATGCAGCCATATCCACCACCCTTACCAATTTCATGAATGGCTTGCTTCATTCTCCTTCGAATGTGGCATCAATTTATTCTTATGGTGATGCCTTACGTTTTATTTGGGTGATCATTGGCATGTGAGAAGCTATGTCTCCAGGTCCATTGCCTCTGTAAACAGTATCATCCTTTATGTCTCTAGGGTGGCTTTTTATTTTGACAATTGGCTCTGTCTCTAGGGCCTTCTAATATGCTGGAATTTACAAGTGCATCACTGCATGATAGGATCTTTTACTTTGGCTTGGCCTCTTGAGTATGCATCTTTGTTTGATAGATGGGCCGTATCAAGTTTTGACATGATAAGAAAAAAGTTATTAAATTAGTTACTATAAAAGTGTCAAATTTCAAATATCCTATGGTAAGTTGAATATAAGGGAGATGTGTTGGGATTTGGCAAGCTGAAATCTGGTTAACCTATTGAGGGAGATATATCTCCTTTTAGGGCATTAAGTATTTGAACCAACAAGTCAAGGTACTGCCTTTTAAATGATTTATGAGCTCGAATTAAAAAATGAGTAAACACTTCCCTACTTAAATTACTGCAGTTACATTTTGACCTAAAAATGGTCATACTTGCAATATTCCAATAGTTATTCAAGTGTTTGTGCTGATCGTGGAGACATAATGAAATAGCAATTTCAAAGATGATGGAATAAAACTAGTGTCAATGATAAAAGCAAGTGCTAATTCCATGGGCACTGAAAACAAAAATAGTTCATGCTGTTCAATTTACAAATTGATGACAAAATAGACCTTCCAAAATATTTAGTCCTCTGGAATCTTGAAAAATTCTGAAAAAGTGCATAATACTCATAAATAATATTCAAAAGACATCATCATCATCATTATCCGAGCCTTATCCCAACTATTGAAAAGACACCACACTATAATTATTGAATAAGCAAGGTATATTATGCTATTTAGGAAATAGAGTAATGATACTATGAGACCCTCCCACACCCATCTGAGTAGGACCCCAAAGGATCACCATTAAATTTTGGCACAGATATTTAGAAAAGTTATCAATAAACCCATTCACCCAAGTCCCACACCCATGTGATAACTTTTTTAGAAATCTGTGTCAAAATTTAATGGTGATCCTTTGGGGTCCTTCCTACTCACATGGGTGTGGGAGGGTCTCATAGCCATTCTCCTTTAAGTCAAATGGATGTGCGAGTACTTAATTTTATAACAGCTAATGTGCTCAACAAAAGCATCTTATGCAATTAAAGTACCCATAAGAAATTTATATTTTAGTTCCATAAAGACTTAAAAGACAATATCTATGAGAATGATAGATTCAAATTGGAAGCATTAAAGGGCGTGGTTAATATGTGAACTCTAGAAACAGACTTTGTTGCGAAGTCAAAATGGTAGTCCCAAAGGGATAGAGAGCACCTGTAACTGCTCATTCCACTCTACCCTCTTCATCTTCTTCTCCTCTTCTCCTGGGCGATACTCTTTCTCTTTTTCTCATTTTCTTCACTTTTTGTCTCCTTTTTTATTTCATTTTTTGTGTATCTTCCTGTCTCTCTCAGTTTTTAACCTTATCCATGTTACAGATTTAAAATCTATGAGTATTGTTATTAGTTGTTTCCTCATGACAAGGTGGGGGATTACAAATCTATGACTCTTATTTAATTTTCGAGCTTGAACATATAATCAATTTTTCTCACTGGCTCAATGCGTATGCAGTCATTTCTAGCACCACATTAGCCTCCTTAGAGATTTCAGCACCCAATTTTTTTTACCATGTGGTGATTCCCAAATTTCACAAATGGCTTGCCTCATTCTCCACCTAATGTGACATCAAAAATAATATTTGTCGTGGGGAGGCTAAGCCTGGTTGGATAGCCAAATTCATATAGAACTTAAAGTCGTATTGACCTCTGCATTGGATTTCTTTCGCGTAATGGGGTATTTTCTCTGTTGACAGAGTCAAAAAAAAAAAAACAGGAAGTTGACAGACACATGGATGATTAGTTGATCTGATCTTGGTCCCTTCCTAACTAGGGAAGGATTGCATCCTTTGCGAGTCAGGTGCGTTAGGTATTTTCTGGGGCATTTGTGGGAACCATGGTATTAGATATTTTTGCATTACAAAAACAACTGGCAATTTTGGTATTCCATTAATGACCTGACCATTAATTTGGATGGCTTTGGATATAAGGGTAGCAACGCCCTCCAAGGAATAATGTTAATTACCCAAAATATAAAAAAGAATTCTCTTGGGTGAGAATATCAGTGAGCATCATTTACGTCTTTTTCCAGGTAGAGTTGGGCCTCTTTTAGGAAATTGATGGTATGATATTCCTTGTTTTGTTTTTTTTGCGGGGGGGTTTGGGGTTGGGGGGGGAGGTGCAACGGAATTGGGGGAAGGTGGGCAAGTGGTAAGTATATTTCAAGGCCTTCTTGCAAGGAGTAAGTGATTCTGTGGAGGAGGACTAGGATCTACCTACTTGCAATACAGTCTATGTGCAGTTCGTTTGGGGCTTCTTTTAGTAGAGGTCTTCAGCTTTGCTGGATGGGCATGCTGGGAGCCTCCAATCCCATGGCACTTTCATGTCTTCGCAGTTGTATTCAGGATTTGTCATTGTCAGTCTCATTTCATGCCTTGCATGAGGTCATAATCTCATGATGGAATTAGTTTCTTTAGATTCTTGGCTGTTCTCTTTATTCCATGTGATTTTCCCGCAACTTCTCTTAGCCCCAGTTGATTTGCTCCTCAACCTCTCTCAGCCCCAGTTGATTCTTTCTTCTACCTCTTGTATGTTGTACTAATGAGTGAATTCTCTTATATGAGGATAAAAGAAAATGGAAAGAAAAATTCTTACAACTGAATTGATGCGAATCTAGTGATATGTGATAATTTTGAAAGAAAGCCAGAGAAAAGCTTGAAAACACTCCAAATAAGAGAATTAAAGAATGAGGAGAGGAAAGAAAGCCATTCAAGATCTTCAAGAAGCCATGAGAGAGGAAGAATTTCTGGAATTGGTGAGCTGCTGGGTAGAGATACCAGATGCTAATTTGCCCTTTGTAATTATTAGTAGACAAAAAAAGTAATATAGATTGTTTGATCATGAGGAATGGGCCCGAGGCCTAGGTGGCAGAGCAACAACGTGGCATCTTGGGTTCCATTACTATGTATACTACAACCATTAACATCGTAAAAAAAGAAAAAAAAAGAAAAAAAAAGATGAGCCTGATCATGGTGCCTTGGGGAAGACAACAAAAGACGTGGTGAGGGATATGGTGTAATATTTTACCAGTGTTTCAAAAAGCGGACCGCCCAGCGCCTGGGCGGCCCCCAGGCGGTCCAGGAGGCCTGGGCGGCTGCCAGGCAGTCCAGGAGGCCTGGGCGCATCGCCCAGGCCTAGGTGGTATCCTCGTGCACCCGCCTAGACGCCCGGGAACCCGCCTAGGCGGCCGCCCAGGGGCAGAAATACCGCTCGTTGAGGCTTTTTTTGGGTCATTTTTTTTGATACTAAAAGTGCAAAATTGTAGACATTAGGTTTCAAATGAACCTAAAACCCATTAGAGGCTATTTTAGAGAGAGAAAAACCCAAACAATTTTTTTTTTTTACTGGGCCGCACAGGTTCTGGGCACCTGCCTAGGCGCTAGGCGACCTGGACCACCCGACCGCCTAGGTTCCGCCTAGCGCTATTTGAAACACTGTATTTTACCAAATCATTTATGGGAATCGAAAGAAAACTTGGGCTCCGGCTTGGGACTCGCACCCTGACCGAGCTGAGTAACTTGGGCTAGTCCAAGTGGATTTGCTCGAGTAGTGTAAAGAGCAGAAAGAAGCCATAGCAAACCAAAAAAAATAAAACAAAATGTTAAAAATAAAATAAAAATAGTAAAAATCATACTAAACGAAAATAACATGGATTTAGAAAATTTGATTTGTAGCTAGATATATTTTAGAAAATCCAAAAAAAAGAGGAAAAATATAAAAGTAGAGCATATAACAATAAAAACTCTCAAATCATCATCGTAAACATCAAAATTACATATAAAAATATTTATATGTTGATTATACAATTTAACATATTTTTTATTTTTTTATTTTTAAATATGCCCAGGCTTTACCCAAGGCCTCATTTCAGCTAGGGGCCCTGTCCAAGTGGACTTGGCCGAGTCCAAGAATAGTGCAATATTTGCAATGAAAGGCATGCTCTGAATCAAGCAGGCCTCTTGGATATAGTTTACCATTATTTTTTATTATGAAGCAGGGGCTGGGGTGGATAGGAGGTGGATGCAGCCAAACTAGTAAAAACAGCTGTGAGAGTGAGGAATTTCTCAGAGTGATCAACTCTGTATTTATTATGTTGATTCCTGAAAGATATGGAGGAATTAAGCTTAAGTTCTTATGGGCCAATTTTTTCGTGTTAGTTTCCTCACAAGATCTTAAATTATGTATTACTGTATATTCTACGGCTGATTTCTGAGGGAGGAATGGTTATAGTGGCCCATCGGCACTATGGGCTTTGCGGATGAGCTCGTCAAGAATCGCAAATCAAAGACCTGTGGAATTATTTCAGTGGAAAGTTCAAAAGCTTATCATGCCCTTGGTTGCAGCCTTCGGGCTTCCATGTATCAAAGAGACCCTTTCTTTTAGACTGTTATATGGTGGAACTTCTCCGAAGAGGCCTAAACTATTCGCTCGATCAAAGTAAAGACACCTCCATGAAGCTATAAAACACGTTAGTATTGTATTGACTTTTGTTAACAACCTTTTTATTGTTCCCTCAATTCTAATATGAGATCATCATCATCATCATCATCCGAGTCTAATCCCGACTGTTTGGGTTCCGCCAATTGTTACATGAGATCAGAAAAAAATATTGGAAATTTCCCCTGGCTTTGGGGATTGAAGCCCACACCTTATGATTGGTACATAGAGCCTGATGCTAGAAAACTATAGCATGATGCTAATGAACTATAGCACTCAAACCACAGACTGTCCTTATGCTACAGGCATCTGGCATCATGCCATATGTCTTCTGATAGGATCAGATTCATGTTTGTGAGGCTGTAATGGGATAGGGAAGCACCTAGTTAATGGTCAAACTTGGAGACATATTTCTGTTTTTGTCAAGGGACTGGAAGAAATCCGGAATGTTCAAAGGGAACATTTCAGTTTATCCTTTTTGTACTGATAACTCAAGACTTGAGTTAATAATTCAAACATTTTTCAATTAGGTGTTTGTATCTTAAAAAAATCTGAACATTATGAAATTGAGAGGACTTATAGAGGTTTCTGTTTAAAGATTTCCCAAGAGTCCAAGTTACATCACCAATTCCAAGGGAGCCTGCGTCTTATGGGTGTTTTCAGCAATTTTACAATGATTGGAAGTGTCCCGTGACAGGGGGATGGTTCAATCCCTCCGGATGGCTAAACTAAAGAAGTAGTGTGCTGTAGGAGAGGGAGGAATAGGACAAGGGCCTGAGGCATATGAATGAAATGAGGAAAAGGTCTACTTTTCTCTTCTCGTTCTTCATCTTCTTCTTTCTTCCGCTCACGAGCTCCAGTACAATGAAGTTGCCAGAAGTTCGCAACATGAGTAATTTATTCAGCATTATTCACTAGATGAATCGTATAGTCGTCATGGTATAATTGAAAAAGAAAGTTTTGTTCTAGGTGAGGGCTGCCGCTAGGGGCCAATCATTATGTGTTCATGTTTCCAAGTTTCTGGTGAGATTGAGTCAATTCAGCTGAGTTCGGATTCTGCTTGATCAGGTCTAATTCAGTCTCTGGAAATTCTAGCATTGAGTTCTTTTTCAGATTTGAGTTTCTTACTTATGGAACATGTGGGTTTTCTGTAATAGGTTACTCTGAGAAGCAAACTTGCTGAAGTGGCTTCTAGTTCTTGATGACATCTTTGTGCTCCATGGAGAATGCCCTGTATATATTTGTATACATTGTCATACACACACACACACATGTATACATGTATGTATGTATATATATTTGATTCTTTATGAACCCAACAAGAAAAAAAAAAAAGGTATGAAATGGGCACAAAAGCAAGAACTTGCTTCGGTTGTTTCTTTGAGGCTGAAGTTTTTACTTTGTTCTTTTTCTTTTGTTCTTCTCCAGGACTCTTTCTTCCAGCTGTGGTGCGGCCCATCCTAGACTCCATGGAGACATCAAAGCAAGTTCCACAACCTGCTCTAAGTGATGTATGCCTCACCCTGTGTACTGTCTTAACAATTTTTTTCTCTTATCAGTTATTTCAGAAAGCCAAACGAAAGATAATAAGTGCTACAAAAAATGGAAAATATGGAACTCTTTACTCTGTATTTAGCGGTCTATTTTGTGCTTCTTCATCTATTATGTGTTTCTCGATACTTTTTTCGTTAAATCAAATTTGCATTCTTTCCTGCACTGTGAGTAATAAGTATCCTTAGACAACGTACTAAATCAAAATACCTAACAAATCACAAAAAGTCAGCTCCTCCTTAAAAAACATGTCTCTACTTTGTGGCGGGAGTACTTGGTCAATTTGATGGGCCAAAGGATTTGGGGATGTTGGGCACCAATCAGTTTGCGTGCCTACTGCTGATTATGGTGGTGAGAAAAAAAAAAAGAATGAGATTATGGAAGTAAATAGCCTCGCATTTCTTGCTACTGCACTGTTCATTCTAGTTCCTACTGATTTTCTACTTATCATTTACGTAAAACGGTCGGTCAAGGTGTTGAATGAAACTTGAGTTAAAAGTGTTGAATGAATACAGCGTGAGTGAGCGAATGTGTGTAAGCCCAGTCAAACATGACCGTTCTAGGTGGGGCGGGCCACCCACTTGTTCATGTTCCCACCGTCTCTCATGTGGCGTCCATCACTGGTGGTTCGGTGGGTGAGCCACAAGTTGGACTGAGTCCCGCATCCAATTTGACTTGGTGGGGAACCCCTGCCTGCGATCCAGCGGATGGCAACATCTGTGTGTGTGTGCGCGCGCGTGCATACTAAGTTTCTCCTAATTTACATGGATTTCTTGTGAATAAATTTTTTTTCCTTGAGGTATATTTCCCAAAGATCTGCAACTTTGATTATGTGTGTTTTTACAGGTTGTTGCAGGCATGACAGGCAAAAAACAATAGAGGGATTGATCTCTTAGGATGTGTCAATTCATTGGTGTGACTGGTTGTGGTTCAACATTTGTGTAACTCTGGTTATTGCTGGCAATATCTCTATGGTATTCTAGTGTATGGTTGCTGGCCAAGTTCCAAAAACAAAGAGAATCTTAGTTTGATTGGCTTAAGAACTTTCGAAACACAAGTTTTTTTGTTTGCATCTGACTCAGCTAGACAGTTCCCCTCTCGTTATTCAATTGAGGGAAGGCGATTAATAAATTAGAAACTTTGGGCCCGATTTTGGCCAGCATGTGCTCTCAAACCAGAAAAGTCTGCTCCTCTCTCTCCCTCTCCTTACACCCACACACACAAGAAGATGCTACTGCAGAATTTATTTGTTTTTGGAAATTTGATTCAGTAATGATTTGTTCTCTTCCTTATGTTTGTTTTTGCCCTCCGCTTAATCGCAATTTATGGAAATTAGATCTTGAATCTGTGGTTTAAAATCTTGGCATTATGCCTTTGTGGACTCGGGTTCCAAGGACCATTAGCATTGGCACAGCTTTGTTTCTCTTTTTTTAACATTGATTGAAATGGTTTGGATGCTAATTGTTCTATTATCGAGGAGATGAAATAAATGTTTATAATCTTGGAAGCAAACTTAGTGAGTAGATTAAATATATGCTGATAATCCTGGAAGCAAAGTTAGTTATTAGTTATTAAATGTGAGTTATTTTACTAAATCTAAAATGTAAATTATGTTTTATTTATATTGAATGCTGATAGGGTTTTTATCAAGGAAAATTGTCTGGACCGCATGACCACATATGCCGTCCAAAAAGTGTAAAGCATCCTTCTTAAAGATGGATGCAAGTAGGTGTTCCATCTAAAAACAATGGAAACTAACGGTCCAATTGTTTTCTTACTAGAATTATTATTTTTAGTTTTTAAAATTTACTTATTTTTTCATTTTCATGATTTCCATTTTAGAGATTATATGTCTTTAAAACTTAAGTCCAAAAATCCATCTCAAAAATACATTTATTATTAGGCCCGCATTTCTATATATGTGGGCTTGGCTGCATAGAAACCATGTCCTTTTAAATTTTGATTTATATATATAAAAAAAAAACGGTGATGATGATCACCAGTACTATTTGAGACGGGTTGTATGAGTCTTAATATGTTATTTTGTTATATCAAGGGTCATATCTTAATGAGACTTAAATTTTTTTTGATCCAATATCCCAAGGGACACCTGCATCCTACCTATATTGTAGGTTTGTCCTTTGTATGATTGTTTGTAATTTATACGATTGTAGTACAATACAATGTCTATAGTACAGCATCCAATGTACTTACGTGGTTTAATCTCTTTTATACGATTCTACCAGGGGTAAGGCTTACCCTCGATAGAATTGAGCCCAGAACGTAGCGTTGCAAATCGTCAAGCACTAACCAATTAATTCGTCAAGCACTAACCAATTAATCTCAAGCTTTTTTACTCGATGGTGGATCTAATTTGGAAGTAAAATCATACGGGTGGGTTGAATTGATCACTCACGAGTTCCTAATGACATTGGCGATCCACGGCACTAAGAAACGAACATGGAAAAGACAAATTTGTTTCGTTCCAAAGAAAATTGGATTTCGACATATATGGCTTTAAAAATCGAGTGGTTCTGAGGGAATCCAACCAGGCAGTCGCTTTTTGAGTACTACTTAGGTGGAAAAATGGCATCAAATAGGGAGGAAAAAAATGAAAAAGAGAAACTTGGGTAAGACCTCCTATCTATACTTAAACCTACACGAAAAACTGCCATAGAGTTGAAACTTTCTTGCAAGGCACCGTCGTTTTTCACTTGTGTCTTGAATCTAAAGTAACTTGAAAAATCGAAATAACCCCAAGCAATGGTTTCAAGATTCATGTCGCTTTAATTCGGTGTCAAACCAAAAGACTTGGGCCTGTTCATCTGAAGTTGACTAAATCCAATGACATGGAGGGGAGAGATATTTCGTTGAAAAAATTTCCAAAATAGAAAATTTTAACTTGGGAGTTCAAAAAGGGTTACGGGTCTTTTGTGTATAAAGTCATGGATTTAGGCCTATGGGTGCCCATCAAAGCTCGTCCTAACCTTCTAGTTGTTCCACAAAAGTGCCGTGTGGTTCATGCCCTGCCTGGTGTCTTATCCCCTCCCAACATAAAGACTGCTGCACGAATTTCTTCGTACGTAACTCGCTCCTTCAATTAATTATCTATAAGAACCTAGAAATGTCTTCAACATAATGTTAGAGAAATTAACTTCGAATCTAAGATATGCAATTAAGGCCTCTTGGAATGACTTAAAATAGCCATTTCCACTTCCTCTATGTCAATCTCATCAACTCCTGAAATTTTCAAACCATCCATGCTGTTCACTCTCCTTCTGGCATTTACAACGAGTGAAAGAAAAGGGTTTAAATCTCATTCCTTCAGTCATTTAACTCTTGACTTTTTCCTTCAATAAATATCTTCCATTTTAAGACACTCATGTAAAGCTGTGTAGTTACTTGACCTCTCTAATTGTTTTTCAGTTGTCAAACCAATGTTATCAAATTCCATCCTTGTCAACTTCTTGAATACTGTCAAGTAATGAATCTAGACCGTTAGTTACCATGGAGTATGGATTCAAATCAAGCAAAGTTGGGCCCACTAATGCCCCCCTATACCCTATGCTTGCTTGATTGTATTGTTAAATCAAACGGATTGCTCGTCTTCACCAGGTGAAACACGATAAATGCTTGAAGGGGATGCAGCAAAGGTAGGGTTTTGGTCCATTCCTGGATGCCCTCAATCTTGTACGTCCACCGTCCAAAAATCCATCTTGGAAATTGATTACGATGAGTTTTTTATCCAAAACATCGCAAGCCCATCATCTCGACCACCACAGTTATGAATAAAAATCCATATTGGAAATTGATCACGATGAGTTTCTTGTTCAAAACATCACAAGCCTATCATCTCCACCACTACAATTATGAATATGAAATAAATAAATTCTAAACCTAAAAAGTAATCCATCTTATATCATCTTGTTTTATGTCTTGAAACCCTTAAAAACCAAGATGGAGCACGAGTTGGCGGATTCACCAAAAAAATTTTCCTCTATGATTTATTTTTTCTTATCATTATTCGTCACGTGAAAGCTTATGGTGGGGCCGAGTAGTCATATGAATATTTTGGGTAGCATGGAGTTGGATTCTTTACCAATGGTGGGCAAGATGATTTGGGAGATGGTAAGAGCTGCTGTTCTTTGGAAGATCTGGATGGAGCGCAATAGGAGGACATTTGATAACAAAGCTCTTCAGGTGGAATTGGTTAAAAGAAAGATTCTACATTCGGTTTGGAGTTGGTTCTCTGCGACAAAGTAAGGGTTTAGAGTGACCATAGCGGATGTTGAGATTAATTTGCATACTTTGATGCTTAAAAAAGTAATGAAAGTGAAGCCAAAAGGTAGGTGGAGCTTACCTATGCTAGGGAGTACCAAACTTAACTTCGATGGAAGCTCATTAGGAAACCCAGGCTTATCTAGAGTTGGAGGAATTTTGCGAGATGCATTTGGAGAGGCGATTTTTTGTTTTGCTAGTGCTTATGGGGAGGTAATAGCTAATGAAGCAGAATTGGCCGCGTTAGAGTGTGGAGTTCAGATTGTGAGTCAGAAGAATATCAGAATGCCATGTATTGTAGAAAGGGATTCTCTGAATGTGATAAATTGTTGCAATAAGATATCCAGGTCACCATGGAGCTTGAGGAGGACATGGCTAAATATTATGGATATGTGTGAGGGTCACCAAATCTCATTTCAGAATGTGTATAGGGAGGTTAATGACATTGCCGATGGATTGGCAAAATGAGAGGTGTCTATGCAGAATTTGTTTATTTCGGATGTTTGACTGATTAATAAAGCTTTAGTAACATTATCCAAAAAAAAAAACAAAAGCTTATGTAAATCCCACATTAGAATTCGAGGAAAATTATGCATGGATCGGGTTTTTGTAAAACCGTTTTTATTGTCGAGGCCACTACAACTGTGATTTCGGAAGTACATATTTTCTATAGATTAAAGGCTAAAAACCACTTTTAACTACCTACATATCCATTTCCATAATAGAAAATCAATTTGGAAATTTTTAAAATGGATGAGATTCCTATAAGGTGTAGGCTTTATAAAAACCAAATAAAACCTCACCTCAAATCCTCGTCCACAAATTACTTTTGGCAACAAAATCTCCAAGATGACTCTAAAATCAATTTCCAACACCGACAATGAAATTTAAAACTCAAAAAATAGTACAGATCTTGCGGATCTATAAACATTTATTTTTAAGAAAAAATGGAAGGTCTAGATAATTTGTTATAATAACCAAATTTTTAGAGCTTGAAATCCTTTCTATTTTTGCAATCATAATGTTCAAGTCAAGATGATCGATGTAAAAGCTTTCTAATACTTGACTTGCAATGTTAATGAGTTATAAAGTGATGTTTTATTTATTTTGGTAGTGTTGCAGCCCTATTAAGCTATTTTTCTTTTAAAATAGTGAAAAATCTGACCTATCTATTGTTAATTGAAATGGATGGTCCATATCAATTGTTGACAACGGACGGTCCAAACCAATTATGAAAGAGCAGTCAAGATGGAGCTTTATTGAGTCTCCAAATATTTCTTTCCATCCCTCTCTACCTTGGAGATCAAGAGAGGAATATGCATAGTTTAGGATCCTCAATCCATAAAAAGTAGGTTTTTTTTTTTACAAGAAAAAAAACTACTTTTTTTTATTATAAAAAAGTAGGTTTTGAGGTGTGGTTTTAGTCGCTTGGACAAACTGCTTTTGCTTTTGCTTTTGCTTTTGCTTTTGTAGGAGAACAATTACTCGAGATCTAAGGACACATTTGGTTCGTATGAAGAAATATTTTCACAGACAAAATTCTCTCATGTAGTCAGGTATGGAAGTATTTACATACCAATTAACCGTTAATTGATACAAAAAGATGCATTGTGATCAATTGGTGTGAAAATATTATCATATTTTTATACATGAAACTATTTCTCGATAAATATTCGAGACATATTTTCACGCAAAACAAACGTGTCCTAAGGGTCAAGATATCGAGAATCAACCATTCTTTTCAAATAATAATAATAATGATAGCAACCTTTGTTGGATTGGGCCCCTATTTAAACCAAAATGAGAAAAATGTTTGACTTTGGGGAACCAGCCCATTAATTATGTATCGAGCAAGGGGTGACTTTTAGGTGAATGAAAACAACAGTAGAGAGAGGAACATAACAAACAAAAAAAAAACACTGCACCCTGCATATGGAATTAAGGTGTTAATGACCTCAACAGGGAAAAAAAAAAAAGCATAGAAGTTACATAAAGTGAGAAGGACGTAAACTTAAATTTACTTTTCTATAGTAATTTAACACCCTCATCATTGGGGCAGATTGTTCACCTATAAATCATTTCGAATCGCCGGATCGGTAATTTGGATTGGGTATGGATCGGTTCAAATCTTAAAAAAATTAAAAAATAAATAATAATAAAATGAAAATGATGGTTTATAGTGTGGGGATTTAAGGGGACGTAAAAAAACATAAGACATAAAAATAAAAATAAAAACTTAGATGGGAGGTTGAAGGGGTACCGGGCGGGGATCCATAGAATCCCAAAATTGATTGGGTCCTAACCAATTCCGACCAAGATCGGCTTTCCAATAATGTGCAATAATGCGTCACTCATGATTTTTAGGGGAGCCGGTGGGCTATGTTTAAATAATGAATTTGATAATTAGAGGTGACAATGCGTTGCCAAAATCCTTGAAAACTCATCCCCTGTGCTTTAAGTACCCAAAAGTAGGACATGACATATTTATGTTTTCCAAATTTAGGGTAAATTCTGAGGCATGGGATAATATCATTTACCTAATGAACTTTATAAGATATGCCTTTTGTGGCATTCATGGTTATGGTGCTTGCAAGCTAATCGATGCAATTTATTGGTATTTCTGCTCTTCCTTTCATGATTGAAATATTATTGTCAATGAATTTTAACGGGATACAGCTGGGAACACCCTACTAATGAGATTTTATTGCAACTTATCAAAGCTTATGAATTTGAATCACATAAATCAGTAAATTCATTTTCCCTCTTGAAAATTGTGGCCTAATAATTTCTCAAATTTTCACAAGTATAAAATAGCTGTTCATGAGATGGTAGGGTTTAGTGCAGCTGTAAGATATTGGTTTAAACTTTGGGTGTGGTATGTATAAACCTGAGGGTCTAAACAAAGTAAAGCGCACCTTCAAATAGCATCATGAAATATGGTTTCAATACTGAAATCTTTGTGATAACCTTAAAATATATTTTATCTCAAATTATAAAATTTAAAGCTTCAATAATAGTATACATTGAGCAGATCTATGAAAACTTGAAAATCTTGAAAATTGACGGTCCAAAAATACATTACAAGACGCAATATTTCTAAAATTTGAAATCCATTTTTTTCTTATGTCTATGCATCATGAGGTCGAGGTAATCAATGTGAGGATATTTGGGTATTAAAACAGCCTCATGTAGTAAAATTTTTTAGGTGCATCTTAATTTGATTGTTTAAAGCCTCGCACTTATATAAACTTTTTTCTTAAAACTTTAAATTACTAAGAAAACAAAAGGGCCAAATGAGGCTACTCGTATTGATATAGTGCTCAATCGAATCAGATAGAGTGGAAAGAAGCCACAAGAAAACCAATATAAGACAAAAATAATAAATTTTTTCAGTATCGATAGATTCAATACAATAAATTTTTTCAGTATCGATAGAGTCAATACAAATATCTAGAACTTCTTAAATTATATATAAAAAATAACTCCTAGCTCATAATTTAGTCTCTAAATAGCAATAGCAAGATTCTAGAGTAGACTGAAACATATATAAAAAATTTCAATTCTATCCCATCTACCCTAAATATTTCCATGATTTGACACATATGCCCAACTGCAGGGTTGTAAAAAAATGAATTGTATTTCTTTATTTTTATGAATGAAAAACGAGCAGGGGCCTTCTTCTACCCACTAATTTGCCAAAAAAAAAATCCCCAAAAAATTCTTTAATAAAAATCCCTTCACCAAACTTCAGTCATCAATTTGAGGCCTAAACAATAGAAAAAATATATAAATATCAATTTTAAATATATTTTTTTATACTTATATTTCACTACTGTTGGAAATTTAACCATCTTACTTTCAATATCTTATGTTAAAGCGTATTTGTCATTAGTTATTCTTACTGGTTGGCACGGCACCCATGTGTAGACAACTTGTTGGCCATGTGAATATTGTGGTTAGACGGATTAGGTGATTAAGACAATCGAACTTTGTTTGTCATTTATCATTGGGAAAAATTTATGTAGATATGAGGCTCTAAGCAATGAACCTACCTCAAAAATTTCACTAGAAGAGGTTTTTTTGATGCCCAATACCCTCAAATTGATTATCTCAACATCAAGATGCATAGACATGGAAAAAAAAAATAGATTTCAAGTTTTATAAATAGGGTATTTTGTAACACATTTTTGGACTGTCAATTTTCATAATTTTCAAGTTTTTATAGATCTATTGATCTACACTATTTTTGAAGCTTTAAAATTTATAAATAAAGATGAAAATATATTTTGAGTCTTTCATAAAAATTTCCAATATTGAAACCACACTTCTCGATACTATTTAAAGGTAGGCTCTAATTTGATGGTTAAGAGCCTAGGCTCTATACAAATAGCACCCTCATTGATTTAACTAAGTTGGGGGGAATTAGCTAAGTGGTATATGAGTGCACTGCACATGTCCATGACATACCAAAAAAAAAATGATGATATCCAAATTTTAGAAGCCAAAAACAGAGAGTGATGCCAATTACCAAAAGAGTAGAATGATTCTACTAGGTAGGTGCATGGGGCTTTCCATGTGCCCCAAATCTGGACCATTCATTCTTATGATAAGTGGGTCCCACCTACTGCTTGAATAGGCCTCTACCCAACACTTGCTTGATCTCATTATCCACTACAGTGTAAGATTCATGTGCACTACGTTCATGGATAGTCCTATGCACCAATTATGGGTCGACATCAGTTGTTAGGGGGATGGATGCCTCAATATGACGTCCCATCATCCATTCTTGTTGTTAACATTGTTGGAGTTTGGTTGGTGACATGTGGGCAGAAAATTGTATGATTTAAAAAATTAGTAGCTTGAACTCTGTTTGTTTTCGGGTACGCAAGGGTGCTCTCTCAAGACTATATTTGTATCCCATGCGATAGTGTATTTGATGTGCACAAGAAAGGCAATTTGTCATCAGGATACGAGAAAACAAAGAGGTCCTTTATAATGTTCCCAAACTCTATGCACCCGAGCTTGGAACCCACACAATAGACACTAGAGTCTTGATAGTTTAGAGAGAGAAATAGACAAAATTGAGTGGGGAGATAACCCACTGGTTTTTCTCATTAGAATTATACAGAATGGTATGTTGTTGAGAGGCTCAAACGTTGTTCTAAGTGTGTGTCTCTAATAGGATAGACGCTCCATTATAACCCCATTATATAGAGCTATAAAGTGGTTGCTCATTAACTGTAGTGGTGGTTACATGGATCACTAACAACTAAAAGTTACATGCAAGCGCCCTTACGCTCAAGTACCTGCGTGCTGCATGCTTGTTCTATACATGCACATTCTCTCTTTTTTGTACTTGAAGTACATTGAATGGGAATGCATGTTTTTAAATACAACTCAACAAACTCTATCATATTCATTGTAGGATTTAAACCCACATCTTTCTCTATCTACAAATCAATTTAGGAAAGAATAATAAAACCAAATTTGTTGTTTCGAAATACACTTAAGCATTTTTCAAACAAAAATACTAACAAATATATCAAAATAAAAATAAAAAATTTATCCGCAAGCACAGGGTAGACTTAAAGGAGATGTGGTTTCAGGTAAATTGGTTGTTGGATATAAAGGTAAAATTTATTGAGGATTGACATTTCTTGTCAAATAAGAATAATGACAATAGTAGCCATTGGTTGAGTTGGGCCCATATTTAAACCTAACATGGAAGAAAATGTTTGACCTAAATAGGGCTCACATCCAATAATCATGAATAAAATAAGAACCAAATTGTTGAGTGGAAAAGGTGAATCAAAACAAAAGTGGAAAAAGTTGAGAGAAAAAAAGTGAATCAAAACAAAAGTGGAGAAAGTTGAGAGAAAAATGGTCAATCAAAACAGAAGTGGAGAAAGGGACCATGTCTGTGCAAACCTAGGAGTGTGAGAAATAAGAAAGGGCCAAAGAAGTGAAATAAGAAAAAGAAAGGAAGGTGAGTGCAAAGAAGTGGACTCCACTAAAACGTGCAATTTTTCAGTGCTGGACATTTTGTTTTCCTTTTGAGAAAGAGACTAAATCCGACTGTCAAATACTTGATGGGCTTTGGTTGGTTGCTAGGTTGTAATGGATCATAATAGTAGGAACCTATCACCTAGTGGAGTGACTGAATTATATGCTCCTTTTAATCTTCTGACTTTTATAAATTATTTAGTGCTTGATTAAGCTAACATAAAATATACATAAACCCTCACAATTGTAATACACATGGAAGTTTAATCTAGAGCTCATTTTGTTTGTATCTAAGTTTTCTCCTAAAAAGATTTTCATGGTGGACCTCCGGTTTAGGAGGTAGAAGTTAGTTCAAGCAAAAAGCTCGAAAAGGGCAAGGTGTAGGCTCAAAATAACGTCGTTGGAAGTAGTCCAAGAGGACATAGGGGCTTACGACCTCATTGAAAGTATGACCCTTAACATAATAAAATGGTTGACCAGAACTCGTGTAGCCGACCCCAATTAATTAGAAAAAGGTTATGATGAAGATGAGATAACGGATCCACCCATATAAAAGAGGGTTTCAAAAAATACATTGTCAATATTATTTTTGTAGGAAAATGCAAACGAGATATATGAATTCCATTTGGGTGTTTTGATTGATAGAGATGTAAGTCTATTTTAATGTAATTCCATTTTAATAATTGGTACTTCCATCCTTTCCTTTTGGCTGGTTATTTGATTTGAGTCACACTCTCATTATTGGAATATTATAGGAAGATACTTCTAATGACTTTTAAAGGGAACCTTAAGGGAATTTATAAAAGGGTGCAGTTACAGATGCATCCGTAGCGGTAAAGGTAAGGTGTACCTAGAAATTTTATCATGGTATATAATTTTGATATAAAATGTTCTTAGAATTATCTCAAAATCAATTTTTATATCTAATTATAAAATTTTTAATTTAAAAAATGATTAAAATCAAGTAGATCTATAAACATATGAAAATCTTGAAAATAGACAATGTAGATAATATGTTGTAAAATGCATTATTTCTGAGACTTAAAATCTTTTTATTTTTCATGGTCATACATCTCGATGTCGAGATGATCAATCAAATGGTTTTTTCAATATTAAAACTATCTTTTTCAATGGATTTTTGAGGTGTACCCGTAGTTCTACACTATAAGGTTGTATCCTTATATAAACTTTTTCCTTTATAAAAAATTATAAACTTAATCAAATTATATTCTTGATAAACGTATTATTTGCTTAAAAACTGGTAAACTAATAGTCTTACAAGTTTTCAAGAGTTATCTACCCAAAAAATAAAGTCTTCAAAAGTTTACACATATTAAATAGCAGAAATTAAGGTAAATTTTAGGCATAAGAGATTGGTTTAATATTTGAAATAATTAAAAGAAGAAATGGTTCATTCTAGTAATGAACATACAAGCATAAAGTGATACATGAAATAAATGGAAAAATTAGACAATAACAATGCTTAAATAATTTGTGAGTACTGATCCTATAAGACCCTCCCACATCCATGTGTGTAGGACCCCAAAGAATCACCATTAAATTTGACATAAATCTCTAAAAAAGTCAAATCTCACACTTATGATAATTTTTCTAGAGACTTGTGTTAACTTTAATGGTGATTCTTTAAGGTCCTACACACATGGGTGTAGGAAGGTCTCATATGATCATTACTCATAATTTATTTGCAAAAAAGTAATTATAAGAACTTAAAAAAATCGTATATGGTCTTTCATGAATATTTTCATCACCTTGCCATGAATATTCCACAAATAAGAATGAAGTTGTCGAGTCATCGTTCCTGGCGTTCCATTCATTAGCATGTGCCAAACCAAAAACAATTACTGTAATATAATTGTTGGTTTCCAAAAAGGGTGCGGTTTGTATAGAGCCGAGGTTCTAAACAATCAAATTTGAGCCCATCTTCAAATAGTGTCAAAAAGTATAGTTTCAATGCCAGAAAGTTTTGTGATAGCCTTAAATTATATTTTCATCTTTAGTTATAAAATTTAAAGCTTCAAAAATAGTGTAGATCGATCAGATCTATGAAAACTTGAAAATCTTAAAAATTGACGGTTGAATAATGTGTTACAAGATGCCCTATTTCCAAATTTTGAAATTCATTTTTTTCTCGTGTCTATGGATCTTGATCTCGAGATGATCAATTTGACATCAAAACGACCTATTCTAATGAATGTTACCTATTCTAATGAATGTTTTGAAGTATGCTCTAATTTGATTGTTTAGAACCTAAGATCTATATAAACTTTTCCCTTCCAAAAAGAGAGATAGAACAAAGTGCATATCAAATTTCTCATAATTTAATGGGAAAATATCTCATTATCCTTTATTTTTAACTTCCATATCTCATGAGATATATTGAAAATATTACTTGTAAGCAAAATGTCTCCATCTTTTCTATCTTACAACCCCCTGGATCCCTTTGACTATAAATTTTTTACCTAAACAAACACTGAAATGACATCATATTCAAACTTCATCTCTCTCTCTCAAACTCCATCTCTCTCTCTTCGCTTTTCGGTGGGTTTACCAGCCAAAGGGTTTAGCTTGAGCTCGAACACGAGCACACTTTCTTATATGTGAGAAGTTTGGGTTTTAGAGAGAGATGGAGTTTAGTAGAGAGAGAGATGGAGTTCGAGTTTTAGGGAGAGAGATGGAGTTGAGAGAGAGAGATAGAGTTTGGGTTTTAGAGAGATGAAGTTTTGAGCGAGAGAGATGATGATGTGAGACGATAGAGTTTTAGAGAGAGAGAGATAGAAGCATTTCATAAATTGTTGAGGTTAATAATACATAATCAAAAGGATTTAGGTGGTTGAAAGATAGAAAAAATGGAATTCTTACGTACCAGTAATATTTTCTATTTGTAGATTTGATGAGATATAGAAGTTAAAAATAAAAAATAATAAAATATTTTCCCTATTTTAATCCTATCAATAATGCCTGGATGATAGTCACGAAAGGTCCTTAGTGCTAACTGCTGACATCAGCATGGCCGGTTCATTAGATATATTAAATTATTAATTCGATTTTCTAATTCAACATGCCAATTATGGATGGAAAATGAGCAAACGGCGAAACTATTTAAGAGCAAGCAAATATATACTTTTTTTTCTTCTGTTTTTTCCCTAACAGTGCTATAGACTTTCAATCAAAAGGAAGTACAAGTTAGTAAAACATAAGAGAAACTGGTCGTACCTAAAGTAAGTATTGTGGGGGACAGGAAGAACATTTATGCTCCATGAGGGGTCATAATGAGAAGATAAGGCGTTCCAGGTTCATCGCCGATATACAAGCACACTTAAATCAAGGGTTCGTAATGCAAGACCTATGTCATCTTAACTCCTCATAAAGAGATGCCCCATCATCCCATTTAGCTAAGCCATCAGCCGCCGCCCACCAAATTCGCTTCTCTATAAACGTGCTTAAAAGAGGTGACCATGAAGCACCCCATTTAATTAAGCCAACAGCCCCAACTCACCACATTGGCTTACCTATAAACGTGCTCAAAGGAGGTGACCATGAAGCATTTATCATTAGAAACTCAGAATACATAACACTGGAGAGAACTCTCTCTTTATTGATTAATAAGACCCGTATAAATATATGGTTGATAATTCTAGACACCTAATTTTATCAATATAAATATAGAGTAATGATCTTATGAGATCATTCCACACCCATATGTATAAGACCCAAAACGTTTACCATTAAATTTGATACAGATCTCTAAAAAAGTTATCTCATGGGTGTGGGACTTGACTTTTCAAAAGATCTGTACCCAATTTAGTGGTGATCCTTTGGGGTCACACACATAGGTGTGGGAGGGCCTCATAATGTCATTTTCCATATATATATATATATATATAGAAAAAGATGGGATTAGCCCACTAGCTCATATGAACATATGAACTCAACGTCCCAGATTGATTCTGGGCCGATCTGACAATCATGGATGTCTGATAGCATTTGAATTTTAGTTTTTTTTTATACAAATCCAAAT
>NW_006499855.1:4366546-4393926 GCF_000471905.2 Amborella trichopoda
GTGATTTTTTTTTTTTTAATCCATGATCGATTTTTTTGAAAATTTGTTATTTTTTTTTTAATTCATATTATTCAAAGAGAAAATGAGAGAGATGATGATTCTGAGGCCACCCTTGCCCAGCCATATTATTCACATATCGAGTCCCAACAGCAACAGTGTAGGGATGAGCTCGACAGTGCAGGTGAGCATGAAGGATGGACAATCTTTAGGGATTTTAGCTTGGGAACACAACAAAACACTAACACTCAGGGATTTGGGAATCGTCAGACGCCTGCTAATATCGATGATTCGTTTTTAGATCGAATCAATGAATTGTTAAACGAATTCAATCAATGGCACCAGCGTGACCAAGAAGAACAATAACGTCGTCTATCATTTTATTTTTAGATCATATGTTACTAATTTTATGCTTTATTGTAGTCCATGTATGTTGATATACTTATTCCATGATAATTCTATGTTTATCCTTTTGTGTGATGTAAATTAAATGTTGAATGGCGATTCATGCAGGGAAAGAACATATCAATATTCGCATATTCATTCAAAAACATGAAAATTCTTAATGGAGTACCCTCATTTCTTATTGAATTCCTAAAAAAGAATATTTATAATGAATTTTAATAATTTTTTCGGATTTTTTTTAAGCTTTATTCTGACCGATTCACCCGATTCCCGTTCCGGATCGTCGATTCGCCGATCCAAATCGGTTTTTTGGGAGCCTGATCCTGGTCACCGATCCGTTTTTTAAACCATTGCTCCAACCTATCATCATCACTATCATCATCTGAAGCTAATCCCAATTGTTTAGAGTTGGTTATATAAATCATGTTCCATCATTTTGTTTTTTTTTCGAGTCCACAATGAAATCTAATAATAAATTAATTTCCAGAAAAATAAAATAAATAAGAGAATTAAATGTAGAAAAACAAATCAAATTAAGCAAAGAAATAAATATTTACCTCTAAAGAACCGGAACCTGAAGTTTCGGGCTTAGATCAAGCTGCTCTTTTGATTTGTACTACCATCTCATTTTTTAGATGCTTTATTCTTATTGGAATTGGTAGATATATTTATCTTAAACTTTTGGCTTTATCTAATAAATAAAACACATTTTTACTGCGTCATCAGCCGCATCTGGGCTTGCCAGACCGCAATATGGCCTGGCTCATGTCACAACACTCGGGCCTCACAAAGACTAAATTATCATTTGCTGGATATTTTTAACCATAGGTCCGATTTAAGTGATTCTTAGACTGTTGGAAAGCTATCGGGGTCTCCTTTAACTTGGGATGGGTTTGAGCAGGCTTGGATTAACTATGATGGGTCTAGATTTCTTATAGTTTACTAAGGTTTGTACGGTCTTTTAGACTCATAATCTAGGTTTTTAGGAGTTCCTTTAGCTGGAATTTTGAGAGGTGTCTACATAAGGGTAATACCCTCAGTAAGACTATAAATCACCATATCTAACAAGTATTTTGGATTAATAAAAATATTTGTTAAGCAAAGATTTACATTGGTTGCCTACCTAACACAATCATCATCTTTTACCGAGGCTTAGGACCAGCTTGACAAGCAAGGGCCTGGCCAAGGTGGAGTTTGAACTTATGATTCCAAATCCTAAAGCTTAAGATGTGTTAAATAGATAAAGAAATTTTGTTTTTAACTTTAAACTTGGTCAATGGCACATGCCCACTCGTCCAATAATAAATCTGAAGGCCACTAACAATTGTTTCCACCCTTTACTTAGGATAAACAAATTTTCTTTTGTACTTTTTCTTATATCATTTATGAAATTGAGTATCTATGTTTTCTCAGTAACATACATTGTGTGACATTGATAGGACACCCTCTATCAACTAAATGCTTGACATTTGAATCAATTCAAGGGAAATGCGGTTTGTATAGGGCCGGCCGAGGCTCTAAACAATCAAAGTAAAGAGCATCTTAAAATAGTGTTGAGAAATGTAGTTTAAATCCTGGAAATCTTTGTGATAGCCTTAAAATATATTTTGATCTTTAATTATAAAACTTAAAGCTTCAAAAAAATATAGATTGAGCAGATCTATGAAAACTTGAAAATCTTGAAAATTGACAGTAAAAAAATGCATTACAAGATGCACTATTTTCAAAATATGAAATCTATTATTCCTCTTGTCCATGCATCTTGATGTCAAGATGATTAATTTTGATGATATTTGGACATCAAAACAATCTCTTCTGGTGAAATTTTCGAGGTGGGCATAAAATTTGATTGTTTAGAGCCTTGGCTCTATATAAACTTTTTCCATGTTTAAATGATGAACAAATCAAATGCGGTCACCTTGAAAATTTCAATAGAGATGAATTTAAGACCAGGTTTTGTTATGGTGCTCTTATACCGAATATTTCTTTTATGTACTCAACACTTTCAGAGATACCCTTACTCCCCACAATATCTCAACTTTTTTTACTAGAGTATTTTGATTAATCAAAGGTAAAGTGGAATTTCTTGATAAAAAGAATAATACTTATTAATTATTGTAGAAAATGATATTATCTACATGATGTGTACATCGTCCATATGGAGCATTAATCATTGTTTAACCATTAATAGAATACCACTACTTTTTTATGTAAATATATATACTACCCCTTCTAATGACCGCATCCTCGCCAAAAAAAAATTATATTAAAAAGCAAAAGCAATGAGTTTCAAATGAATGTTGAGTACATTAATGAAATACTCCACATGTAAGAGTACTCTAACAAAGCCGTTTAAAAATTTGGAGCACGACTCTAAATGATTTTCCACATCAGATCCATAATTTTACTTGTTCAAAATGAGTAAGTTTGATGATCACTGAAGTAGATAGCTGGTCCAAAAAAGATTAAATGAGTCTATTTTTAATGTTCAAAATTTATTGTTCTCTCGTAAATTTACTATGTGTTCTTAGATGCAGCTCTTTAGATGCAGGCCACTTCAAAAAACCCAACTTAAAAATGAGTTTAGGATCAGAAAGGCATCCTAAGCCACAACAGATGCAGCTCTGCTTTAGATCCATAATTTTGCAACTCAACCTATTCATGATTTAATCATTCTCAACACTTAAATGAGAGGTCCAAAACAAAATTTAAAATAGATAATTTTTTAGATTTAAAATCAATTTTTCATTCGACAATAGGGTTAGTCACAATTTAAATTTTTGTTTGGAAAACTATATCTAAGATGGATTTTTAGCGGGAAATTACTGTTGAACAGGTGGGTTGGATGATGCACCAAAGGCCTGAACTTTATGTAAACTCCCCTTGACCATACTTTCTAGGCATAGCTCCAATCCCACCCCCTCTCCCGGGGGAAGTTTTCCGGTAGAGAATGACCATACTTTCTTGGCATAGCTCCAATCCCACCCCCTCTCTCGGGGGGAAGTTTTCCGCTAGAAAATATAAGAAAGGAAGGACCGATGGGCCAGTGAGAGAGACTTGAACTAGTGAAGGGGTGATGATGGGCAATGATTTCATGCAACAGTTGTATCATAGTATGATGCAACCACACTTCTAAAAAACCATATTTGTGGTATTTGTATGACCCAAAATTTTGCACACACACTCTCTTCATCCGAATAATTAATCCAAAAAAAAAAAATTTCAATTTGAATCCTTAGATATCGTTAAAATGAATTCACCTCCAACAACGAATCTAGACCATTCATTTGGTGAATTTTAAGATCTTATCCTTTACAAGCTCAAAATAATTTTTTTATTCTTTAACATTGTTCATCTAATGATAATAAAGCCATCTAAAAAAGTTGGAAAAAAAAAAAAACCTTTAGAGGCTAGATCTAAACATCTTATCAAAATGAACGGCCTATGTTAATTGAGCTAAAAAAAATACTTTCTAAGTTAGGTTTTAAAATTTTTCCATTTTGTGATTGTTCATTAGAATGAAAAGAGTGCATATTTTAAATTTGGGTGTGGTTTCCATAGGGTTGCAACCTTAAACAATCTAACAAAGGTGCACCTCAAATTTTATCATAATATATAATTTTGATGTAAAATGTTATTAGGATTATCTCAAAAGTTAGTTTTATATCGTTAGTTTTATATCTAATTATAAATTTTTAAATTCCAAAAGTGGTTAAAATCAAGTACATCTACAAACATATGAAAATCCTGAAAATGGACGGTGTAGATAATATGTTGTAAGATGAACTATTTCTGAGACTAAAAATCTTTTTATTTTTCATAGTCATATATCTCGATGTCGAGATGATCAATCACAAGGTTTTTCAACATTAAAACAACCTTTTTCGATGGAATTTTGAAGTGCATCCGTAATTCTATATTTTAATGTTGCAACCTTATATAAACTGTTTCCTTTAATATTTGGATCAAACAAATAGCTCTAATATTATTTTTGATGATGGTTGCATCATGATACAACCGGTGCATGAAATCATTGCTCGCGATGATAAGGGAGCGAAGTTTTCAGAAAGAAACATTTTAAAATTTGAAAGTCTTGAGAGCCAAAGGATGGAAAAGAACCATGGGTTTACAGGGCATTCTTCCTTGGGATTACTGTAAAAATAAACGGTATTTTAATTAGTTATGGTACAAGATATTATGAGGGACTATGCTTTCAGAGAGGCTAAATAAATTTCCCTAAAAACTATAGTGCAGTCAGGCGTGGCGAACGATAACAAAAGCACTAATTAGTTAAGCCTTATTATTTTAATTAGTAACATTGTGTATAACGACAACGCTGGAATAGCTCAGTTGGCTAGAGCGTGTGGCTGTTAACCACAAGGTCGGAGGTTCAAGCCCTCCTTCTAGCGCTTTTTAGATTTGCTCTACTCAATTTTGCGTTTTCTTTTTAGATTTACTCGACTCAATTTTGCGTTTTTTAGATTTCCTCTACTCAATTTTGCGTTTTCTTTTTAGATTTACTCTACTCAATTTTGCGTTTTCTATTTAGATTTACTCTACTCAATTTTGCGTTTTCTAAATTTCCTTTATTCAGGGGGCAATATACTTTGGCGCATCCTAGAGTCCATTGTGAATATGAAAAAAAATATAAAAAAAATATTTTCAATAATATAAAATTTCCTCTACTCAATTTTGAGTTTTTTTTTTAAATTTCCTTTATTCAGGGGCAATATACTTTCCCCCATCCAACCATCCATTATGAGAATGTAAAAAATATTAAAAAAATATTTTCAATAACATAAAATAACCAAAATGCTTGAGATAATTATAAGGGCATTTTAGTTATTATATTTTATAAAAAAAATGAATTGTTTTAGGTGCGCCCCATTGCCATGATGGCACATACCAAATTTCATATTCATATAATTTGTACAAAGAAAAATAAAATACTTTTGAAACATCGGATCTAGATCAAACGGTGAGTATTTGACATAATCTAAATTGGACAGCTGGATGGGAGGTAGTATATAACTTCTATACAGTAAAGGAAGTATAGAAACCTTTCCATTTATTCTATGCTTTAAGCCTTTCAAGGAGTAAAAAATATTTTCAATAACATAAAATTTCCTCTACTCAATTTTGTGTTTTTAGGATTTCCTTTATTTTGGGGCAATATACTTTTCCCCATCCAACCGGCCATTGTGAATATGTAAAAAATATAAAAAAAATATTTTCAATACATAAAATAACCAAAATGCTTGTGATAATTATAGGAGTATTTTGGTTATTACATTTTATAAAAAAATTATTTGTTTTAGGTGTACTCCTTTGCCATGATGGCATATACCAATTTTCATATTTATATAATTTGTACAAACAAAAATAAAAATAAAATACTTTCGAGGCATCATATCTAGATCAGACGGTGAGTATCTCACTTGATCTAAATTGGACAGAAGTAAAGTATATACCTTCTAGTAAGGGAAGTATAGAAACCTTTCCCTTTATACTATGGTTTAAGCCTTTCAAGGAGTCAAAGAAAATGTTTTCAACACAAAAATTTTTTATCTTGAGAGGAAAAATATATAATAGTTATGTGTGAAATCATGGAGAGCCAAAAACAAATAATTTCCCGCAAAAAAATATACATGCTTTCCCCATTCTCAATGGTGCAACCATAGAATATTTTTTTTACCCCACACAAAAAACATTCACATACAAGGGCAAAAAATGGATTTGAAATAAACGAACTTTGGACTACCATTTAGGGTGGCATTGTTCGATGTAGGAAACCTTACATAAATGTTAATGTTGTCCATATGATTTTTTTTTTTTTAATTTAATCAAAGTTAATTTTTGGGAAAAATATAATTATTATGTATTAAATCAAGGAGAGCCAAAAACAAATAAGAGTAAATTATGTATGGGCCCAAAAATAATTACCTAAAATATGAAATGATCTGATTATAGGCAGAGCTTATAAAGGGCAATCTGTTAACATTTTTTTATTTTTTTTCAAAATTTTAAATGTTTTGTTTTTTTGTTAGTATGGCAGTGCCCAAGCTTTAAGGACAGTGCCCAAACGGAAGTTAGAATCCTCAAAGCAGCCCCTTGCAAATACATTAAAACTCAAAACTCTAATATGAGGTCCCAATCCTTGGATCACTATTTTTATCAAAAAATAAGAATTAAAGAACGGTCCAATGATGGGGACCTCGAACCACCCTGGAACTGAGTTATGAACAAACTACAGAGCAGTTTGAGGTCCCATCCTCAAGCCACAGATTTTCTCAAAAAATATGAATAAAGCGCAGACAGAAGATGGGGACCTCATACCACTAATTTTTTTTAAAAAGAAAATTAAAATGCAGTATGAGGATGTCATCCTCGGACCGAGAGGCAAATTTAAAAAAAATAAAAAACATGGGTTGGCCGAATTTCCACATAATTTTCGCCCAAAATTGCCCCATTTCATATTTTAGATAAAGTTTTTGTGTCCGTACATAAATCACTCAATAAATAAATTTTCTTCACAAGATATACATGCATTCCCCATTCTACCGACAAAGTTTTTCACCACAAACAACAAAACATTCACATACATGGGGCAAAAAATGGATTTGAAACTACCATTAAGGGTGTCAATTTTTGATATAGAAACCCTAATTTATCAGTAACATCATGGCACGAATAAGAGAAGAAAGATATATCAACAAAAAAACATCAACTAATAGTACATGAAATCATATATATTTGCTTGTCAACGAGTATTAAGATTTATATACATGTTAATGTAGTCCATATGGTAATACTTTTTTTTGTTAAAGTCAAAGTTTAGGGATTTCCCCTCTACAAGTTTATGCTCCGGGCTAATTTGATGGAGAATATGGGGTTGGATGAAGAGGAAGAGAGAGAAGAGGAATGCAAGTGCCTTCTCCTCTTGTAGTTAGCCTTGAAGCAAGCCTGCCTAAGCTTCTTTGTCTTCTCAGCCAATTGCATTCCTGGCATTTTCTCCATCAAATTCCTCTGCTCTTCAAGTATTTTAATGGCGTTTCGGATATTCTCTTCACCCATGTCACCATCTTCTTTACCCAGTTCCTGAATTAATGAAAACAAATATATACATCAGTGATACTGAATCAAAAAAGAAAATGTAAAATATTAAGAGTGATTCATTCACAACTTTTAAAATTTTAGGTAAAATACAAAATGCTTTACTTATATTATAGGTGGAAATTACAAAAGTCGGTCAACCCACTTTTTTTTACTTTTTTTCATAATTACCCTTCGGTCAACTTGAATAATGATATTTTTTTTTAGTTTGGAGCACTAACCTATTAATGAAAAAAAATGAAAAATCAAAATCAAAATCCGGGTTGACTGAGAAACAATTTTACGAAAAATAAAAAAAACACGGTTTGGCAAACTTTTTCTTGTAATTTCCACCTATAAGTAGAGCAGTTTATATTTTACCTAAAATTTTAGGGTATGGACATAAATCACTAAAGTATTAAAGAATTTTATCTTGGTGTGTATACATGAAATGAGTTAAAGTTCGAAGAGAATAAGAGAGAGAGAGAGACCTGAACATTTTGAATAAGACTTTGAAGGCTTTTCATCTTCCTATGTGGCCATCTAGGAATACCAAATTCCCTGCACTTTTTCTTAAGTACAGTGAGGCCGACCTTCAGTTCCTTTGCGGCTTGTGTAATGGGCATGTAGAAATAGCTAGACAGTTCTCCATATGTAATATACCCACTACATTTATCCACCCTCCTAATACCCTCCTCCTCCTCCTCGTAAAGAAGAGATCGTTCCCTCACTAAACTCCCACAAAATTTATCGCCATTTCCCTCACAACTATCAAAACTACTGCTACCATCTCCAATCAAAGGCACTTCAGTGCTCTGCAAATCATGGAATTCCTCATGCAAAAACCCTAAAGGATGATCACTAGATAGCCCCATATTATTGTCCGAATAACCATTGTCATAATAACCATTGAATGCATTCTCAAACCCTTCTGCAAAAAAAGATGCAAGGAAGAAAACACTGTCAGTTCAAAAAAATTTCCATGGGTCTTCTGCTTTTCTGTCCCCATGGGAGAGAGAGAGTGCAGTGTTAAACTACTCGGGCGTGCGAACCCGGACTCCCCGGAACAACCCTGGGCGAGTCCCATTATCCCGAGTTTGGTGATCAAGCTCGGAAGCATAAGAAGTTTCATAAAATGAATAAAAAAATCCAAAAAATAAGAAAGAGATTTCGATTTCTTTTTCTAATGTTTTCTATCATTTTCACAGACATTGGAATGAGTTATGAATAATTAATTTTTACATTTTCCCTTCTAATTGAATTATTTCAAAAATAGCTCCCCAGTCGCAAATTGACTTTTTCAAAATCCATTATTTCACTAATTTTTAATATGTTTTGTTTACTTTTACTTTAATCTTATCTTTCATATTTTCTGGATTTTTATATTTTAAAATTCTTTTAACACTTTTTGGACTAACTCCAGCCGAGTTACTCGGACTCAACCTGGCCCAGGGCCGGGTTCTGGGGGCCGAGTAGTGCTTTTCATATACTGAGAAGGATAGAGATACCAAGGTATTTGTTGCTGTAAGGAACGATATCCATAGGTGGGGTGGGAGGATTGGAAACTATGGGGATGGGGTTGAGTTCCTGAATTTGGTTGTATGGAATTAAGCATTGGTTTGAAGACGTGCGTCCTCCACTCGTATCTTCCTTCATCAACGCCTCCTCCTCGCTCAAAGTTAGAAGAGGAAAACTGCAGCAAAGCATTCGGTAAAAAAACTGCACCAAAGCATACTCAAAATTCAATTTGCACCATACTTATACTTCAATTGCAATAAAAAAGTAAGAAAAAGCCTTCGATTCAAAAACAAAAACATAAACAAGCGAAACAAAAAAGAAGACGATATGGATGGTTACTTTGTTTCTCACCTGAGATTATTTTGCTGTAAAATGTATGGATCTTCAAGCAATAAGTCTTCACAATACCAATCGATCATGTGTGGATTTTCAAATACTACGGCTTCATGCTCAACTGTATACATCTCTCTCTGTAAAAACAGTTGAAAATGGAAAGAGAAAAAATAGAAGGTTGCAGTATAAAAACAATTGAAAATGGAAAGAGAAAAAATAGAAGGTTGTCTCTCTCTCTCTCTCTCTCTCTCTAACAGGTTCAGCCAGTAAATAGGTCGTGGGTGAATATATACGTGTGTGGGACAATATAATAAGTGAGGTTTATTGGATAGTTATTATTACATTAATAAAAGATTACCATCTCTGTGATGGGGCTTCGTGTGCGCCGTCGCATGCTATGCATGATGCATTAATTTACATAAAAAAACAGTTACAGATTTTATTTTCCCAACATTTCAAAATTGAGAAATACGTGTAAGAAACCTAAGGAAAAGAAAATAGCAGGTTTTTCCATGAGAAATACGTGTAAGAAACCTAAGGAAAAAAGGAAAATAACAGGTAAAAATAGCAGGTTTTTTAGGCATTTTTTCTATGCACCTTGAAAGAAAATTGTAAACAAGTTTTTTTTAGAGAGAGAAACATTATTTTCATATGAGAGAGAGGATGATTCCCATGGCTGCGCATTATTACACAAGCACGAAGCAGGCCTTCTATTTCCGTTAGTGAGTGTGAGATATTATTGGAGTCGGCGGCCATGCAATGTGCAGATATTGAACAGTGAGAGAGAGAGAGAGAGGGAGAGTAGCGTTACTAACCCGATGATGAAAACGGTGTAGTACACTCCCATGGACTATGGGAACAATCATAATCCATTGGGTATGAGCATCCCAAAATGGAGGAGTGTTGTCAAATTCGTTTCGCTTCGACTGTTTTAGGTCTAGATGGAAGCGAGGCTTGGCGCTACCAGTTCAATCAAATTTAGGCAGTTAGGGCAAATTCGGCCGACGCTTTGGCCTTTTCGACGTAAGCAAGGAAATATCTATATAAAAATGTTTTTTTATTATATATATATATATAATTTATTTATATTAAATTAAAAATAATCTAAAATCTTCCTTCAAATCGGCCGAAGCACTGAATTGTTCCATTTTTTACAATGGAGCGACAATGGTGAAAGAGTGGAGTGTGGTCACACTTCAAAATAACATCATCAAGGCATCTACTATTGATTGGGTGGTGATTAACCAATGGACTACGATGTCTCCATACTCCAGATTACATTACGCTCGTGTGTATATTTTTTTGCTAGTGTTTGCAGCGCTGAATATTTGAATGACAAAGATGACCTTTTTTTTTTTATTGTGACATGTCTGTATTTAAGTGCACGTGCGATTTATTTTTCCGTGAATTACAGGATCATGTGAGTCATTACATGGTACACGTCTCTTTAAAGGAAAAAAACTGTGTTGTGTAATTTTAGAAAAGCCGTGTGAGATGATCCAAATTCTATCTTTTGTGTTTTTATTTATTTATTTAACTTTTCATTAATTAAATTTTATATTTTTTTACCACTTAAATTTTTTTTAACTCTTTTTTGCAGTCTCCACCACTCAGTCAGATCCACTTGGACTCACCCGAGTTACTAAGCTTGGGCAAGGCACACATTAAGTCCTAAGCAATGTAATATAAGAATGGAATATATAGTAGAGCTTCGAGACTACAACATCTTGTTAATTTAATAACTATAATAGTCCGTGCAATTTAGTTCTAAAAAAAAGTAATAAATAGGCCGAAAAGGATATGGTTGGAAGATTTGTATTGTCAACTCTAAGTTGTTGGAAAAAAGCTTTTGATGATGATGAATAATACATGCAGTTTTTTTTTGTATGACAATGATGAATAATACTAGGTTTAATCTAAACCATTGAAGAGTGCTTGGATCAAAACAAAAATCATATTGTAATTTTATTTTTATTTAAAATTAATATTTATCTAAAATATGCAGTATATTTTTTATAGTGCATAAAATAAAGATAATAAAAATATTTTATATAAAATTATTGACTAAAATACCCCTAAAACAAATTAAGGGTATTTTTGTTCAAAATAATTTTTTTTGTTTTTATTTAGTTCACTGTATAGAAATGCATCTATAACCTAAACTCTAAACAAGTATTATTTTAAATAAAAATAAAATATAACGCCTTTTTTAATTTGAGCCATTGGAAAGTACTCCTCTATTAAGGATTAATAATTTCTCAAAAGTATCCGTGTACCATTAGTTCTCTATTTTATAATGAAAATTAAGAACTATGTATGCATGACCTTCTCTTTTGTAGTTTATTTCATTAATTTAAAAATATCAATTAAAAAATAAATCCATTAATGATTTTATTGATTGTGCTTATGGTTGAACTTAAAAGCTTCACCGGTTTCTGTCTTGATACAAAACATGGGCAACATGAAGCAACAATCCAAGCATCATAAACAAGAGTGATTTTTTATTTACATACGGATACTATTTTTTTTTCCTAAATTGCAAACCCCTCTGTTTATAGGCAAAAATTACAATAGTCGGTCAGCTAGTTTTTTTTTTATTATTATTTTCAAAATAACCTTTCAGTCTACGAATGGAATCTTTGGCCCAAATTTTAATTTTTTTTTTTCTTTCTTTAGTAGGGCAATGCCCTACCGACAAAAAAACTTAAAAAGAATAAATTAAAATTCAGTCTGAGGATACGGAGAGGCCATTAAAAAAAAAATAAAAAAAAAAACTAAAAAAATAAAAAAAAAAAAAAAGTAAGGAGATAGGTTGGCTGAACTTCTTTGAAATTTCCACATATAAATAAAGCATTTCGTAGTTTAAAAAAAATTAAAGGGTCCGTATGTAAATCACTCTAAAGTCTAAAGGGAATAATTGTGTTGAAAAATATTCCCTATCACATCATCATAAATAAAATATAATTGTGAAACGGCACGTCTCAAAAATAGCGCAAGAATAAAGGTAAGATGAAGATATAAACTCGTTGAGATATTCAGCGCAGAAATCGAGCTTCAAGGACCGATTCCAAGAGGAAATGACTCATGGGTAATGCCCATTGACCATTACATATCTCTTCAGTGAGGTCCATTGCACTTGGCATTTGCCGACTAATTTACTCCATGAACCTGGAAAGATAAAAGGAGAGATCATTGGGAATAAGCAAACATTATTTAATTAAGGGAATAATTTCCTCACTAGTGAAATATCCCTTACCCCATAAATCGGGGTCGTTTCTTTGTCAATAAAGTTAAATAAAGATGTTAATAACTCAAATTTATATGTGTTTACTAACCCGAAAAAAACAAAAATCAGTATGTGTTGTACGGCTGAATAATAGTATTTCCCATGGTTCGGATTTAATCCTGACCAAATAAAGAGTCACAAATTATTTTTATTTTTATTTTCAAAATTTTCCTTGAAATTTATTTTCAATGAAAATTGGTGCACCCCTAGCGCACATAAAAAAACTAATAAAAAATATTTCAAATTTAAAATTAACCAAAATACCTAGGGGCACCCCAAAATAAAAAAAAGAAGGCATATAACCATGCAAGTACAGCCACGATAAAAATTAAAATAATAATAATAATTTGTGGCTTTTTCTATTTTGGATACAACATGGTAGGCTACCCTAAAATTTGGCCATAAACCATATGAAATGGAATATGAATTGAACTAGTAAAAAAAACCAATATTGCACCCCTCTCTCTCTCTCTCTAAAAGAGGAAACTTAAACATCCTCTCTCTTAACCCCTACTCTCTGTTTCCCCTTTAAAACTATACTCTCTCTCAATTTGTGTGTGTGGGCGCAAATTATATCTAAGTTGACATATAAGTAAAACTTTGTTTTGATTGAAGAATGAAACTCAATGAAATAAAGTATATGCAATAAATAACATAAGAAAAACTTGGTCTAACAGGCTTGTGATGAGACAGCAAAGATTAGGTTTTCATAGTCTAACGTCTTAAGTTCCATTCTTACGTGTAACCTTGTCAAAAACAAACATAAGATAAAAGTTGGGTGAATGTCCCATTGTTATAAGAAGGTGTTAACATAGTATCAGAGTCGTATG
The DNA here is from genome assembly GCF_000471905.2 of Amborella trichopoda. The sequence continues at coordinate 4,380,008 of NW_006499855.1, forward strand.
ATAGTTAAGAAGAGTCATATGATAATTAAGAGGCTTATTGGAGTTCCTGAGATATAGTATATCAAGTCTTTATGAACATATCATTTCATGTATCATATAGTGTAACATATTATACTTTTTCAAAATGGTGTAACATATAGTGTAGATAAGATGTTGTAAAACGTATTATTTTTTAGATTTAAAATCTTTTTATTTTTCATAGTCATACATCTCGATGTTGAGATGATCAATCAAAGGGGTTTTCAACATTAAAACTACCTTTTCTGATGGATTTTTGAGGAGCATCCGTAGTTCCACATTATAAGGTTGCATCCTTATATAAACTTTTTCCTAGAAATAATGGCCCATTATAATTTTTAAAAAGAAATTCTCATTTTTCATCTGATTTTAGCTTTTTATTTATACATAAAAGTCAGCTGAAATTTAATTTAAATAAAACCAATATCCAATTTTAAAAAAATTCATTAAATTTGATTGTTAATTATCATTATATTTGCTACAAAGGAATATTGAAACTGGAACAAAGTTTAACATTTCAGTAAATAAAAATTTTGGCCACTCACTCTTCTAATTAATTAATTATTTTCATTCCGAATGGCAAGACTAATGTAACTACTAATTTGGTTGTCTAAAGTGTCATGCATATTATCGAAATTGTGAGTGACCTTATATTCTTCCTTATCGATTACAAATAATTATCATTTAAATTTATTTTTATTTATTGATTAATAGTATTACATAATTACATTTTATAGCTCATAATTATCACTTTGAAATAATAGAAATAGCTAAATTGTAAAAAAAAAAAAAAGCACTAATTATGGACTTTGTTAAATTTAACTTTTAATTATCGATGTATTGTTGTAAGCATATAAGGTATGTCCCTAATGAAAGGGCACACCTATGTGGACCACACTCCTTTCATGTATTACGCTTACTTCATAAGAAGGAAGTGGAGAGCTGTTACCCTCTCCTCATTAGGTGGTTATCCTCCTATGAAGTGTGAGAATCATCGTATTGTTGAGACTGGTCTTACGCTCTTTCACCATATTTGCATGCCTCGGCGATTTTGAATGGAGACATTCTCCATGGCCAGTTTTCTAATAAATCATCTACCAACTTCGGGGTATATGTCTCCGCATGAAGTTTTGTTTGGTATCCCACCTGACCACAATATTTTGGCGCATATTTAGATGTTAATGCCATATTTTTTGGTATGTTCACTCTGATAACTTGGAGCCGTGATCTATTCCTTGTTTGCTTTTTTGGTTGCGGCTCTCAACACAAAAGATACAGATGTCTTGACCTAGTCATTAGTCGCATTTATCTTTTGTGCCATATTTTCTCTCCATCCACCTCCTTCCATTCCCTTGCCATAGGAGGACTTCAATGTTCCTCTCTCTGAAATGCCTACTCCATTACATGATACTAATAGGGCTCCCTCTTCACCGAACACATCTCCCTCTCTTGAACCAACCCCGACCTTGACTTCTTTAACTGAATCCTCCATACCACCAACCTCATGTGGTCCTTCTCATTCTGCCACACCTATTCATAATTTGAACACTTGCACTGCAAATGGGACCTGCCAACCAAACGTTCCCTATAGCTATCTCGCCTCTCGGCATCCTCTTTCCAATAGGTGATACAATTAAGAAAATAAACTTAGGTGGGTTGATCATATACAACGTTTAGTTAGCAAGTCGGGGTATAATAAAATATCGACAGACCAAAACGTTAGTAATAAATCGGTTTTATTTCAAAAAGTCGAGGGAAGAAATCAGGTAAAAAAATAAAAATGGTCAAAAAATAAGATAAGTTATAGAATCATGAATATTTCAGATTTGGTTCAAAATAACATAGTGAATAAATCGTACATGTAATGATGACACAATATAAGATTATGATTTGCAGCTATTGTATGGATGCATTAAAACCATTAAACAATTATTTTATAGCCTTACTAGTGTCACCAGAGTAATACTAGACAATTTTTGTTGAAACTTTCAATAAATCCAGCAACTAAGGCTTACTGTTTTGTCACAACACAAAACATATTGTAGGTTTATTGGGAGCACAAAATGAAACAACAACAATAATACTAGAAACAATAACTAATTAGCAAATAACAAGCATTATAAACCACAATATGGGATTACTTTTCAATAAAAAAGAGCAAAAGCATCATCAATATAGAATTGCAGTTAAATAAAAGAAAATGTAAAAACCCGAATATGTAAAATAGTGATCCATCCAAAATGCTATGTTGTATACAACAATGAAATAAAAAATAAAAAACAAAATATAAAATAAATCAAACTTCTCTATGCATAAAAAAAAAAAAACAAAATGCTTGAGCAAATTCGAATCTCGTATTGAATGTTTAGCTACCTAAATCTTGTCATTGAATCTCTCATTTGCTCTTTATAAGGATGTCATGGGTTTAAAGAACAGAAAACATGATTGGTTACTCTTCTTCTAATTTGGCCTAGTATTTTGAGAAATACAATTTTTAAGGGAGCTCAATGGTGAAATGTTTTATAGAATTTTTTTGTTAAATCATGATTCTTAATTTACTCCCACGGTTAATGCACTCATTTTTAAATCAAAATTCAATAATATTAATTTAATAAAAAAATAAAATTATAGGGAAGAAGTTTTTTTGAAAAGTTTTTTTTGAGAAAATATAAAATAAAAATTTATATCCATTCTATTAAAAGAATTTGTTGTTTTAAAGATCTTTTGAAAAACTTGTAGTTCTTAACAGATTTCAAAAAATCAAAGATTTTTTCAAGTAATCGTGTTTCAAACAGACTTAATAACTATAGTAGACCTAATACAAAAGGTAATTTCGTCCAAATTTTTAATATAGGCTCTAAAAAGATAAGAGAAATGCTTAAAAATACATTATTAAAACTAATTAAAAGAAATATGATGACTTATAATCTAACTAACAATATTGCTCATGATAGACGACAACAAAATTTATGTAATAAACCCATAGTTGAAAAAAAAATGCTCGGATGAAGACAACAATATTTTTAAAACTTTAAACCCAATCAATAGTAGACCCTCAACTGCCAGATTTCATATTCAAAAGCCAATGAGATTTGACGTCCTTAGGTTAATGATCTTGTCATGTACTTTTTCAATTTGATAACATACCACTGGTTTACGAGAGGTGTAAGATGAAACGCATGGATGGTTGTGGATATCAAAAGTTTCTGAAATCTAAAATAGGAAGGACCTTTTTAACACTAAAAACCCATGAATCCACAATTCCAAAATACGCAGGAAGCTTTGGTTTCGAAAACTTTGGATGAAAACAATGAGTTTTTATATAAGGACCCGGTTTCTATGCGGCCAAGCCCGTATATGTAAATATACAGGCCTCTTAATAAATCTATTTTTGAGATGGATTTTAAGACTTAATTTTTAAGGTCATGTAATCTCTAGCATGGAGATTATGAATATGAAAAAAAAAAAAAATGTAAAAACTAAAAACAATAATTTTTGTAAGAAAACATTCGGACGGTTAGTTCACATTAAGATGGATGCTTTACAATTTTTGGACTGCATATGTAGAAATGCCGCCTAGCCCGCATGAAACAATTTTCCTTTAGATAAAACCTGGAACTTTTCCAACCCAGAACTAAACAACCCCTTAAACTTCAAGCACACGGCAATGGAAAGTGTAGGAGAGAGAGAGACTACGATAATTGGAAGGGGGAGAGGAGAGGGAGCAGTAAAATGGTATGGTAATGGAACAAGGGAAGCAACGCAATCAGAGGGAGAGAGAGAGAGGTCCCTGATTAGTATCAAGAAGAAGAAAAAGATTTAAAACAAAGGCATAATACAAAAATCAGTAAAGCAAATTCAAAATAATTGTAAATGTTATCCTTTAGGTAAAAGGTCCTTGAGGCTACTCGGTTTCTAGACAATTCGCTCCAATTCTCTGGCATACCCAAGCGTTTGGTTAATGAGCTGAAGTGATGGGATCTCTTTGCATGGTGCAGATTCTTTTGCCTTTTGAAAGAACACACAGCCATTCCTTATCTCCCATTCTGGGTGCTCCTGAAAACAAGAATAACCGCCTACTGTTTAAATTCTTCAAAACAAATCTACTTGCTAACACACATGCAGTAGAAGGGAAACAACTGACTTCAATATGAAGAAAAGAATGTGAAATTATAAAGCATTCAAAAGCATCAACTTTTTCCGGGTAGAAATGCTAGACAACAAATCAAAGATAGAAGATGGAATACTGCATGAGGATGGAGGTGATGCAGAAATTACTAAATAACTGAGAAATCAAGTGAGAACTGCACAAATTTCATTGATCACAAGATATATCAGATAACAAGTTTCCGAAGAAGCTCAGATAGAATTATCCTATTTCATAAATTACACATCTCCGAGATAGTTTCATCATTCAAAATTGTAGCATATGACATGGTCCCTCTAGTTTATAAAGAACAAAGTCCATAAGTAAAACCAAGGTAAAATCTTTGGTACCAAATTCTCTTTCATTTTCACGTTTTCCTTCATTCTTCACGTTGCATACTATCAGAGTAACATTTATGGAAAACAGACCTATAAATAAATCATTTACATAGTACGAACTTCACAGTTCAGGAATCTTAATGATAACAGAATCACAATCAACAGCAAACCTTTAAATGTCTAGAAATTTGGTTAAAGGTCAATAAAATTAATCTCAAGACACACTCCTATCTACATCTCCGTGAGTCTGCACTAGCATGGTTGTCCATGTATACATGTGAATCTGTGAGTTTGAAATGGTTTATAAGGCTTCAAACTAAAATAACCAAGAATTAAACTGTACAATTTCAGAAACATAAGTGGTGACACATGCAAGTCAATGGTTCGCCCACAATGGATATAGGAAGGTCGGCCAAAAAAAACATTTACTTTCATATAATGTGCATGTGATGAAAATAATCTATAAAATGAGTTGGATAATATATTTGTGTCTATATGTGTCCTAGCTCATAGGAGCAAGCTCCTAGTATCTCTATCCATATATCTAATTGTCTCTGGACATCTTAGTCTTTGACCAACTACTGCATGTATAATATAAGCCAATACAACTTTTTATCACTACAGTTCACACCCTGGACATTCTAGGAATCATACCATACTTTCTCTCCCTACCTACCTGCGTAGGATTCCACAAATGCATTATGATCTTACAAACTACAGCCCACAATGAGCTTCACTCATGAATCAGCCACATTATGTAGATAAGATAACCCTGTTACCAAACATTACACTAATACATGCATGTTTCTCCCAAAAATAGATAGAACCAAAATTATCAAGTCTCTCTCAAAATTATCTGTAATCTCTCAACAAGGAATCCCCATACCTCTGCAACATATTGGGCCAATTCTTGGTCTGATGAGAACATTAACATCTGCTTTGCATCTTCAATCGAAAGGTAATCATATGCTTTCTCACTGCATCCAGCTATTTCATCTCTGCAAATTGCACAGAAGCAATTAATCAAAAGTTTTCACTCCGGATCATTTAGATTGCATACAAGGAACTAATCTAAGCGCACACTAAAAAAGTTATTCTACCTGACTGTCTTTGCAAGAAGATCCATGAAATGGATGTAAGTTTCATGAGGAACGGCCTGCCTAGCACTTAAAACACGGTTGTAGGCACCTTCCATGAAAGATTGCTCCAATTCCACAGCATGCTTGATGCATGGATTCTCCAGTGCAGTAGGTGAAAGCAGCTCCAACTCAGTATGGAATTCTGCAATCCTATTCTGGACTAGGAGCCTTAAAAGGTTAAGACCCAAGATTGGATATTCTTGTGGTGAGGGTGGAATGAGGCCCCTGTACCAGCAAAATCAAAGCCCATCAGAAAACATGAATTTGTGGACTTCTCCTTTTTTATACTTCATGAATGATAAAGTTTAAAAATAGAACACGAAGCAGAAAGTGTTTTCTGATAAATAAATAAACAAATAAACAAATAAATTTGGTACAGTAATCAGAAAATTTGTCTGCCCTACAAAATTTTATGGAGACAAGCAACTAATACATGTTCAGACAAGAACCAACTCTGACTCACCAATATGATGAAAACAGAAAGTTAAAATCCACAGTTCGGACATGTAAGGAGAGAGAAGGAAAATGCTAACTGTCTCATAAGGGCTTGACATATAGAAAGCAAACACGAATACTTTAACAGTTTTATGTTACTTCTAGCTTGACATATGGAAAAGCAAACGTGAATGCTTTAACAGTTTTATGTTACTTCCAGCTTCTTTCATTTGTTAGGCTACAAGATCGTAATTAATACTCAAAATTTAGTACCATACTACCATGTTATTCACTCTCAATACTAGTGTAGGAATCTGATGCTTCAAAAATTAACATATTCCAAATTTTATGTTGAACCTTTGAATCAATGAGAACCACAACGGGCATTAGAAAAAAAGAACAAAAAACAGGCTCTACCCCCTAGTGGTATTTCCATCTCAAGTTGCAGGAGTGGCACACTTGAAAAATCTGAAAGAATTATCATCAGAAACAAAGGCCAAGAAACTCGATATAATCCCCTACCAACAAGATGCACATTGCGGAATGCTATTATGTTCTAATTTATACACTGTAACAACAGTCCATGCCATTACACAGAGACTACAAATTGAATAACTCTTAACAGTGAATTTTATTATAGGATGACTAGTAGCGCTCTCCTTTCTTCTTCTTTTTTGGTTGGTTGTTTTCTTTTCTTTGCTTTTTCTTTGGGGGGGGAGGAGGGGTGAAGGAAATGACTTCTATCGCAGTTATCAGCTTCTGTTTAGGATTAGGGCTTGGGCTTGGGCTTGGTCTTGGTCACAAAAGTACATCCCAAGTTTGATTTCTAACTTGGGAAAGACAATCCCCCAATCTAATGTTTCCCAAATTTAGTATTCAAATATCTAAGTTATCACCTACAACAGTAATGTTTGCCACAAAAAGTTAGAAGTATTAACCATCTTCAGGACATCTGGGATTAAAACTGCCAAAACAAATCTATTTGAATTGAGTTCAATGTTTCCTTGGTCCATGATATCATCACCAATTAGCAGCAGATACTTGTACTCAGTTCTTGAGCCTTAATATCTAGCTTATAATAGTAGGACTTACTCGTATGCAAAAGTTTACATTCCGAACAAAATACATACTAAAATATTACCTTGTGTCAGTATAGTAAGGTTTCAGCTGAAAGAAGTCACGTTCAAAAGCATCTTGGTCTTCAGCCTTCACACTAAGAACCACAGCATGCTCAAAGATGTCCCCTGAAATTTCCCTCACTCAGAAAAGCTTTGCATGACATATATCAGTTAAGCAAAAACTAAAACAAAGAGATTAGATTGGAAAAAAAAGTGACCAGCAAGAAAGATTATTTCAAACTATCATAAATGAGAGCAAAGCAGATTCTGTATCACAAACCAAAGTAGCATGTTCCATGTCTGACAGTCAAGGCATCAGTAAACGACCAAGAGAAGAATAAAAGCATAACAACCTGTGGGTGATCCAAGTCCCTCTAAGGCTATAAATTCCAATATAATTTAATCAAGAAGGGAAATTAGCTGCAGAAAGGTCCATAGGCCTTCAAAACATTTGTTTATATTTGTATTGTTCATAATATTTGTATTTATTTATTTTTTGATAATGTTAACAGTGTATTGAAGGATAAGAGAAATAAAAAAAGACCCATAGGGTCAAAGTACAAAATGTCACCGAGGCACGTGACCAAGTCCAAAGAAAAAGACACAGGACGAAATAAAGTAAAACAAAACCACCTAACGCAGTAGGGGTAAAAAAAATATTTGTATTGTTCATAATCTATACAAAGCCATAGTCCTATTCATGAAGAAAGAACCTTATTTTCATCTAATGGAAGCAGGAGTATGGAGACAAAACTAGAAGTTTCCGAAAAGCACATAATCTAGAGCACCTGGGGATAAACTATATATAACACATACCTGCACGCACGCACGCACATGCTTGCACGCATACACACACCCCTCATTGTGTCATACACAAGGAGAAAAACAACAAAAATATTACTGTTACAGGCAAAGAATATCAAAAGTGTTATATACAAAGGAGAACACAATAAAAAACTATAAATGATCAATTGAAAGGGGACTTTACTAAACGGCAAAAAAGAATATCCATAGATGTGGTAAGAAATGGGAAGGTCAGGCAAGTTTTTCCTTGATAAAGTGAGGAGTGGACAAGTTGACATATGAGAAGTGAGAAGCAGTCAAAGGAAGAGAATACAAATGCTCGAAAGTAGTGGAGTTGGATGGACCATTTGAGTGCATGGATCAGCTACATTAATAGCAATGAAAGTGAGAAGTTTAAGGTGGGTGTACAACTTCTATATGGTCTCAAGTTTGGTTTTTGAGGTCTTAGCATGGTCTGCTGTAATTAAAGAAAAGGATATAAAACAAAAAAAAGTTTGTTGCTCCCTTAGGTGCCATTCTATGCCTAGGTTTGTTATGTTCATGCCACAAGACCAAATTTGATTTTCAGGGTTTGGCGTACATTGTGGTATCTCAATTGTGCTGATTTTTGTGGCTTTCAAGACGGGCAAATTGCTTTTTACTGGTTCATTGAGCATCTTCTCATAATTTTCTACCTTGTATCATATCCACTAACGATGACAACGATAATAATAAAGATAGGAAGAGGATCACAGTTACCTCGCATTGGGTAAGAGCTCCTTCCAACTCCAGGAAAAAACAAAAAAAACAAAAAAGTGCTCCTTCAGCATGCCAGATTAGAAAATCATCAAAGCTGAATCCACCCCTCTCCCTTGGACACTTGTGGTGGTAAACATTTGGAAAAACATGAATTTTGGCTTGCAATAAATATAGTTTTAACCAGCGCCTAAAAATCCGCAGCGCTGACTAAGGTGGTCCAGCTTGGGAATCGTCCAAATTGTCCAAGATCAGGGTATGGAGCAATCCCCAGTCAAAACCCAGAATCACTTGAGTCTCCCCTTTCCAATAATTCTTTTAAGTTTTTTTGTTAAAGCTTCCTCGGTCCAATGCAGAGTCGCCAAGTCAGACCAGATGACTCAGGACCCTAGCGGTCCCTACTTGAGTTGACCTTTTCCTTTCTGTTTTCTTTTTAAATTGTTACTTCTATCGTGTTATATCACTACATGTAACAATCTAACAACAAGAGACAAACACATAATTCTTCTGTAATTGTATAATCCTCCAGTGTCTCGTTTCTTATACCACACTGAAGTTAACCAATTGCTAATTAAGGTACCATACAAAACATCCTACAGTTAATAAAAGTCTGATTAAGCCAAACCAATTTCAGTACATCAAAAACCAAATAATGCCCAAGGAAATTTGTTAAATGCATCTGATTTGAGTGATGCCTGCACCATACTAATCGAGACTTGCCTGCTGGACAATGAACAATGTTTTGATAATTTCCAAACAAGGGAGACATCATCTCAGAAAGAACAGCAGTTAGCATTACACATGCTAGTAGTTTCTCCAAGATTATCATGGGTGGAATGTTACCCAACATTAGCATTTTGGTCAATTTGAAAGAATAAGACACATCCATCAATTTTGGGACATCCAAGGTCATGCATCATAATTCCACAAAAAAGGAATCCTCAAATTGCAGTTTCCACGAAATACTACTAACCACTCTATTACTAAGCCATGTCAAAGCCCACTCCAGTAAGTAGAATGGGACTGCAAACATGAGTGACTGGGTCTGCTTTTATAATTGACAACTGTGGCCTTTTACAAAAGAAATAGCAATCAAAACACAAATCCTGCAAGTAGTGTTCCCTGGAGGTCAAGAGTTCAAGTCTCTTTCACCCATATTCTACAAGTATCAGGTCACAAATCAGAATAAATACCTATTTTCAGTTCACATTGTCCAAACTTCAACAAAATGTGGTCCAACTTTCAAATTCATTCAGCTGATAGGCGAAAACTCATGGATAAAAATCACAACTACAAAGTCCACCGCACTTATGCAAGTATTTCAAGGAAAAGAAATGAAAGCAAAGGTTGAATTTCTCTTGTACGTAATAGAGACAAAGTTGGATCATAATATTGCTCAACTATTTCCCTGCTTATCTAAGAATAAAGCATTTAAAGCAAACTTGAACCACTAAATACATTTTCAAAAAACAACTCAGGATATAACAGAAAAATCTAAACGAAACACTATTGTGTCACTTATGAAGCATACTAGCAATAGTCAATTCATGAACTGCGGTGGGTGACTCCCGATACAACGGAGGAAGGCTAGGGAATGTCGTTAACAAGACCTGCAAGTAAAATTACAGAACAATAAGTTGTAAATTGGATAATAATATGCAAATAACCATACCACTTCAAGTATTCATAGCAAAGGTAAATGAGCACAGGAGCAGCTAAGGTTTAATGTAAGAAAGAAACTGAAAAAGAACAGAGCATAAACAAGGATTAGATCTAGTAGGAGCTGCAGTTTGAGTTTTGAAATTTTAATTTTACTTTGGAACTGTAAATAAGAGGAGTCTCACTATCACCACATGGGCAAGTAATGCAGATTCTAAAAGTCAAATAAAATGAATGTACCAGCAGTCATTTTTCCAATTCTTAGTTAACATAGCAAATTTATTCCAAAAGTGATGTGATGCACTCATTTCATGCACCCCATGCATTTGTAATTGACGAGCAATTTATATATGCAACAGTCTGCTCAATAATAGACCAGTCAATAGCACTAAGGATTACGACTTTCACAGAGGATTCCATCATGATTTTGAACCATATGAGTGAAAAGGAAATATCTAAAGAAAAGAGCTCCCTGAACAAAATGGAGTCTTAAAGAATGGTTCACCATCCATACTAACTTAATTAATACACTCACATCAAACTAATAACATCAACAGTAAACCAGTAATCAATTTATTGCAACATGTTTAGAGAATGATGGTTTTATTTTTATTAGCCAGATTTATTCAGTTAAAAACTATCATGGAAGACGCATAAACACATACATTGGGATTGGCTCCAATTTGAAATTAAAAAACATAATCTTTTAGTCGTGCACAACCTAACAATTCCATGAGAGAAATTTCAAGCTCAATTGCTGCTCACACATTTCATAGATAAACATAAACATATGTAACACTGCATTCATATAAATTGATTCTTATCAATTGGACATGGGAACAAATCAAACACCAAGAGCATCTAGTCATAACTTTTTCTTTTTTGAAATAGCAAATTCTAACCTTATTACAACTCAGGTATGTTATCAAAACAAAGGATGCTCAGGATACAATGCAATCCCTATGAGAATTCTATATAATGACCCATGAGTACAACATATCAATGAATTTGAGAGGATGGATAGATCGAAAATTTTCCTCGATTTTCACCAGTAAATAAAAAAACATTTTAAGTACCAAAAACTCCACCAAGTCCACTCATTTTATCAAGTGGGTGAATTTTCTAGGAGAAAAACATGTCTGAGTTATCCTAAATTGCAATTTTTTGAGTTTCCATCTAAATGGTCTCTTCCAATATGACAGCAATGTGGTATGACTTCGGTGACGAGCTGGGTTCAAGACCTCTTTTTATATTTGTGTCCTATTCCAATATCTTCTCACATAAAAGAGTTAAACCCACCTTCTGAGTGTGGTTTGACTCTACCACTATAGACACTTTGTCTCTTCTTCTTTTTACTTATCACATAAAAATTTGACAAAAAAAAAAAGATGAAGCTGAATTGTAAAAAGTTAGCCCCCGTAATTGAGTTCCCAAAAACTGATTTCTACCATGTAAATCACATGAACTTTCTTTCATAGGTTTTCCTTCATACCAATAGAGTGTGTGTTTCTATCTCTGTTTTGTAGTATTTTACCCCATTGTAAACAGCTAATAAAAAAACAAACGCCGTTTCTAAATAATATTTACATAGAAACAGCTAATAAAGGAACAACCATGAGAACAACAGAGTGTCAGAATCCATTAACGAGAAATATATAGCACCGAATCAACTGAACCTTAAAACTTGCAGGTAAGGAAATCTACGGAATTAAGGCTATTAAATAAATTATAACGATTAACTCAGCCCAACTATTAGTATGCACAGTAAAGTCTGAAAATACAATTTCGCTTAAGAGATGTAATGACACGGAAAATCAAATAGAAAACGGATGCAGATCTGGAGACACAGAGAGAGAGAGAGAGAGAGAGAGAGAGAGAGAGAGAGAGAAGGAGAGAGAGAGAGAGAGAAGATGAATTCAAAGGAAGAGCAAGAAAGTGGGAAAAGACAAAATAAGGGGAAATTTAGGGTTTACCTTCAGCTGGGAGAGGAGAGAATCGCAATTATGGAGATCGTTCCTTGTAAAGGCAGCCTTGAAGCGGTCAAATAGCTGGGAAGCTTCGACTAGTTTGGCTTCCATCTCTGCAAAACAAGGAGAATGAATTCTCTCTGTCTCTCTGTCTCTGTCTCTCTGTCTCTGTCTCTCTCTCTCTCTCTAGACACGAAACGTGAAAAGCCGAGAGAGATGCAGCGAGACGAACTGGAGCCCTAATTGCCGCAGGTTCAAATGGTCTACACTACCGGAGCATAAAGAGAACGACAATTGTTTCATGCGGGCTGAACTGCATTTCTACAATATGCTGTCTAGAAGTATAAAGCAATCATCTTAAAGATGAAAGCAGATAGGTGGTACATCTAAAAATGTTCCTAATCGTAAAAATGATTTCTTAATATAATTATGGATCCGGTTTCCATGCGGCCAAGCCAGCATATGTAGAGATACGGGCCTCTTAATAAATCTATTTTTGAAATGGATTTTAAGACTTAATTTTTAAAGACGTAATCTCTAATATAGAAATCATGAATATGAATAAATAAATAAATATTAAAAACTAAAAATAACAATTCTAGTTCCATTGTTTTTGTAGATGGAACACCTACTTGCATCCATCTTTAAGATGGATGCTTTACACTTTTTGGACCACATATATAGAAATGTGGTCCAGCCCGTATAAAACATATAATTATTATTTCTAGTTTTAATTTTTTTTATCATATTCATGATCACTATGTTAAAAATTATATATTCCTTAAAAATTGGGATCAAATTATTTTTAAAATATGTATTTATTGCCAAGCTTGCATTTTTACAATGTACGGGCTGGCCGCATGCTAACCGCACACGGTTTCTATAAGTCCCTGGATTTAAATGCAGAAATACGGCCCCTTAATAATGCATTTCTTAAAATAAATATTGAACTTGATTTTTAAGGAATATACAAAGTATAACATGGAGATTATTAATGTGTAAAAAAATAAATTGAAAAACTAAAAATGATACTTTTTAGTAGCGTTTTAAAAAACGCCGAGTCGAATCGGACTCGCCCGGTTCGACTCGGAATTCGCGAAAAGGGACCGGATCGGTTGAAAAATCGGAAATCGTCCGGTTCTAGAGAGAACCGGACGATTCCGCACAGTGACTCGCCGATTCACTGTACGAAATCGGCGAGTCCGTACGGAATTTTTTTTTTTTTTTGTAATCCATGATAGATTTTTTTCTAATACTTGATTGATTTTTTTGTAATCCATGATCGAATTGTTTTTGTTTTTTTGTAATCCATGATCGAATTTTTTGGTTTTTTGTAACCCATAATTTTTTGTAATCCATGATCGAAATGTTTGTTTTCTTTTCTTGTAATCCATGATCGCTTTTTTTGTTTTTTGTTTTTTTTTTGTAACCCATGATAGAATTTTTTGTAATCCATGATCGAATGTTTTGTAATACATGATCGAAATGTTTGTTTTTTTTTTATAATCTATGATCGAAATGTTTGTTTTTTTTTTTGTAATCCATGATTGAATTTTATG
>NW_006499855.1:4400018-4426005 GCF_000471905.2 Amborella trichopoda
ATATGTGCTCGATAAAAACCAACCCCCTATCCACTAGGGATTGTCCAATTTTTAGAGGGCAGGATCTAAGTGTTGAACGACTCAAATTCTAATTTTTTTCTTCAAATAATAATTTATTGTGTTTTAGACGTATACCAAAATTTTGGCCAGAAAAGAACTTGCCTAGGTCACTCTTTTGCCCAAGGGAGTTGACATACAAAATAGTCGCAAGGGAGCATGCTATACATGTTGTTTTTCCCTTATTTTTCTCTAAAAAAGACAACTTTGGTACTCTAGATCTCGTTGTTCTAGTGCATTCAAACATGTATGGTAAGTATTTTTTGTTTTCTTATATCAAAAGCAAATTTGCCTAGAGACTAAGATGCATTGCCTTCAAAGAAAAAGTTGTCATGCAACTGTCACAATTCAGTTGTTTTTATCATTGTCAATGGTTTTAAGTGTGGCGGTACATGTTGTGGATCCCAAAAGGCTAAAATGAATCATTGCGACTACTGACCATTTAATTTATGAATAATCACGCAGAGCTTATTGTCGTAAAATCGGGATAACTCAATCACCTCGTTTGAGCAAATCGGGATATCTCAAATCCCAATAGATGTGAGTGCTCAATGATTTCAATACTCAAATAAAATACCCAATATGCAATAACAAGTGTAATATAATTGGGAAATATATAAACAATAAATCAGGCGATATGAGAAATCTTCAGACCACAACACAAATGAAAATAGAGAGGGATACACAAATATACGTGGTTCCCCCAAGAAGGGCAACGTCTACGGGCAAGATGGCAAATATGTATTCACTATTAAGAGGAAAACTTACAAGATTGGGGTTATACAGAGTTACCTCATACAATATCAAGGAATGCTCAAACAAAGAAGTTTCTACTACAAAACCACCTACAGTTGATTCTTTTCTTCGATTCACAGCAACCGCGAAGAAATGCCAACAAAATGGCTCAAGATGAGCTCCAATGGAAGTGTTAGGGTTTCGTAGTAAAACCCCCAAATTTTCTCCCCCAAATCTCTCTCTCTCTCTATTTTCACCTCTTTTTCTCTCACTTTTAGTCTCACGCCCGCGCTCCTTTTTTTACCCAGTCATCCGTGCATCTCTCTCTCTCTATATATAACCCCTTTTAAGTGGCCTCCACCAAAATGACGAAAAATGCCCAAAAAAAGGACGGAAAATACCACATGGGGGTGATTTGGCATCATGCCCCAACAATCTTCATCTTGATGCAAAATTACACCCTTGCCTTGCCAATCCATCACTTCATTTCTTTATTGAATCCTAGAGAGGTTAGACTCCATTCTAACTTCTCTACTTGGATGATCTTTGTAAGCATATCTGCAAGGTTGCCTTCCCAATCGAATTCTTTCATCTTCAACAACTTACTAGATATAGTAATATTGAACTAGTATGTGCCTTGACATCTTGTGGTGAACCGGGTTCTTGGCCAAATGTATAGTACTCATATTGTCACAAAATAGTTCCATAGGCTTGCACATAATGTCCATCTCACCTATCAACCATTGAAGCCACACGACTTCTTTTGATGCTTCTGTTGCCGCCATGTACTCGATTTCGGTAGTTGACAATGCTACCGTGTCTTGGAGCCTTGACATCTAACTAACTGGTCCATTTACAAATCGAAAAGTAAATGTGGTAGTCGACCTACTTCTATCAAGATCATCGGTAAAATTTGCATCTACAAAACCTTATATTGAAATTGAGCCCTTGCCAAATGTGATTGTATAATTAGTTGTACCTCTCAAGTACCGAAGTACCCATTTTGTTGCCATAAACTGACTTAGAACTCCAATCGCATGCACGATATCCTATCTTGTACATACCATGACAACCATTAAACTTTTAATCACATTTGCATAAGGAACCTTAACCATGCTTCTTCTTTTTTCTTCCGTCTTCAGACTTTGCATTGAAGACAATTTGAAGTGAGGCGCTAAGGGTGTCTTCACCATCTTTGCATCTTTCATGCCAAATTTTCAAGCACCCTTTCTATGTAACTTTTTTAAGACAATGATAAAATTTCACTTTGTCTATCCCTTTCAGTTTCAATCCCAAGGAGTTGCCTTGCTGGCCAAGGATCTTTTATCTCAAATCTTTTGCTCAAAGAAGTCTTGAGCTCATCAATTTTTGTCTTATCTTTGCACACCAAAAGCATGTCATCCACATATAAGACTACAATTAAGTATGTACCATCATCAAAGAACTTTAAATAGATGCATTGATCATACTTACTTCTTGTGTACCCAAAGCTTATCATGAACATATCAAATGTTCTATACCATTGTCTTGATGCTTGCTTGAGCCCATACAAGGACTTCTTCAACTTGCACACTAGTCCTTATTTGCCATTCTCTATGAAGCTTTTCGGTTATTGCATGTACACTTCTTCTTTAAGTTCTCCATGCAAAAAATCCGCATTCACATCTATTTGCTCAAGCTCTAAATCATGCATAGCAACTAAACCAAGTACCAAGCGAATTGAGACCAACTTGATAACCGGTACAAAAATTTCATCAAAGTCAATCCATTCGTTTTGCAAAAACCTTTTGCCACCAATCTTGCCATGTATCTTTTAAGCTTGTCATCAAGCCCCTTTTTTATCTTGAACGCCCATTTACAACCAATGGCCTTTCTACCTTTTAGTAGCTCCACCAAATCCCAAGTCATGTTTCTTTGAAGGGTCAATATCTCTTCTTACATAGCTCTTTTTCAATGCTCGGTACCATTGCTATCAACGGCTTCACGGAATAATATTGGCTCTTCATTTTCTGCTATCAAAGCATGTAAAGTATTTGGATCTACATAATCTTTGTACCACCCCGGTGTACGAGTTTCTCTAGTAGAGCACCTATGTGCCAAAAGCACAACTTTATCATGATGACCATGTGGTTCTTCATCTTGACTTCTTAATTATTCATATTCTTCACCATGATCAATGGGTTTATTATCATAAGGCATAATTGTACTTGGTGGAAGTGTTTCGGGGTTGCCTTGAAATTCTTAGCTTTCTTATTGCACTTCTTGACTATTGTTATTTATCATCATCCTCTTTGCCAATACCTTGGATTCATCAAAATGCACATCAGACTAGTGATTATTTTTCAAGAACTTGGATCCCATAACCGATACCCCTTCACACTTTTGCTTATAACCCACAAAGATGCACTTCATTGATATTGGATCCAATTTGTTCTTTTGGCAACTTGGAATAAGTGCATATGCATTACAACCAAAAAATTTTAAATCAGAGTAGTCACTCAAAGTTTCGTACCATACCTCATTAGGAGTTTTACTTCCCAATACTACTGAAGCTGATTGGTTGATAAGAGATGCCTATAATTCTTGTTCTAGGTCGGCATTGCTTAACATGCACCTCACACGCTCCATTAAAGTGCGATTGATCCTCTCGACAACACTATTTTGTTGAGGATTGTAGCCATTTTGGTAATGCCTAGTAATAACCTCGGCCTTGCAAAAAAACTTGAACTCCTTTGATACAAACTCTCCACCACTATCGGTCCGAAGAGCTTTGATGTGATGCCCCGTAGATTTTTCAACTTCAGCTTTAAAATTTTTTAATACACAAAACACATCACTTTTAGACTTGAGAGTTCCATACCTTTCTTGAGAAGTCATCAACAAATAAAACAAAATATAATGTACCTCTATAAGATGTAGTTGGTGAAGGGCCCCATATATTCAAGTGAATGTAATCAAGGTTGCACTTGCTTGTATGCTTCCTGCCCTTGAAAGGTTGTCTGTGTTGTTTCCCATAGATACAATGTTCAAAAAATTCGGAACCATCAATTTTAAGTATCGGAATAAACTTCCTCTTCATCAAGACCTCCATACACTTATCACTCTTATGCCCCAAAAGCGAAATAGAGCATCATCACCTTCGACTACAGAATTCACTTCATCATTTATTATTGTGCTTCCCAATAACTTGTACAAGCTCCCAACTAGGACTCCTGTCATCATAATTAGAGCCCTTTTTGATACTTTGATTACTCCATCTTGACCGGTGAACTTAAAACCTTCTGAATCCAAAGAAGAGAGGGAAATCCAACTCTTTTTTAGTTCTAGAACATGCCTAACATCTTTACTTGCCCGAATAGTACCACCGAACATCCTTAGGCGAACCGAACCCATTCCAACCACCTTGCTAGTGAAATTATTTTTCATGGATATCGATCCTCCTTCACATGACTCATATGAGTCAAACCATAATCTATAAGGGCCCATGTGATGGGTGACTCTACTATCAAGTATCCAATTTTGATAGAATATTGAATTATATGTCACCATCAATACTTCATCTTCAATGAACCTAGATATAGACTCTTCAACTTGATTTGCTTCATTCTTTGATTCACTTAGCTTTTCACCTCCCGCATTAGCAGCTTTGGAAGAATTTACTCAATTTCTTTTAAAATAATTTTTCCTTATATAACTGGGTTTCCCACAATGCCAACACACATTCTTGATATTGGGCCCTTTAGATTTTGATCGAAATCTTGAATTGCTTCTTGAATGATTCTTCGATGAATCACCCCGTTCATTCAATTGACCTCTTGCCATAAGAGCTTCCGTCTTTGATTCCATCGAACTTCTCAAAGATTCTTTCTTTTGAAGGTCATTAGTAAGTAGGGCACTACACACCGAGCTCAAATCAAGAAAATTCTCTTTACTACAACTCAACGTAGTAACAAGGTTATCATAGGATTCCAACAATGAACAAAGTAAGGTGACCACCTTATCTTCATTATCCATTCTCACACCAATACTCTCAAGTTGACAAATGAGGCTATTAAACTCATTCAAGTGCTGCGACACATTTGCACCTTCTTTTATTCTCAAGGTATACAATTTTCTCTTTAAGAAAATTTGGTTTGTAAGAGATTATGTTTGATACAAACTGTCCAATTTTTTCCACAAATCTTTTGTCGTCTTTTCACCAACAATATTAAACAAAATCTCATTCGCTAAACACAACCGAACAGTGACACGTGCCTTCATATCGAGTTCGTCTCAATCATCATCGATCATATTTACCGGTTTCTTATCCTTTCCAAGTAATGCTTTGTGTTGCCATTGATGTAATAATAAATCATACATTTTTAATATTTAAATTTCAAAATTATCTTTCCTATTGAACTTTTCCACCTCAAACTTGTGAGATGCCATTTTTTCAAAAATACTACACTAATTCTTTGGGCTATGATACCACTTCTTGTAAAATCGGGATAACTCAATCACCTCTTTTGAGCAAATCGGGATATCTCAAATCCCAATAGATGTGGTGAGCACTCCACCACAATGATTTCAATACTCAAATAATATACTCAAGATGCAATACACAAGTACAATATAATTGAAAAAAATATATAAACAAAAAATCAAACAATATGGGAAATCTTCAAACCACAATACAAATGAATATAGAGAGGGACACACACATATACGTGATTCACCCAATATGGGCTATATCCACAGGCAAGACAGCAAAGGTGTATTCACTATCAAGAGAAAAACTTACAAAACCATGAAATGCTCAAACAAAGAACTTCATACCATAAAACCACCTACAATCGACTCCTTTTTTCGATTCACAGCAGCCGCGAAGAAATGTCAGCAAAATGGCTCAAGAGGAGCCCCAATGGTGGCGCTAGGATTTTGTAGTAAAACCCCCAAATTTTCTTCCCCAGAATCTCTCTCTCTCTCTCTCTCTCTCTCCCTTTTCACCTCTTTTTCTCTCACTTTTAATCTCACGCCCGCATACGTTTTTTTACCCACTCATCCGCTCGTTTTTCTCTCTATATAACCCCTTTTAAGGGGCCTCCACCAAAATGACGAAAAATACCCTCAAAAAGAGGGAAAATACTACATGGAGATGATTTGGCATCATGCCCCAACACTTATGAAGGACAATTTGTCGATCTTGAAACTGTTTTCAAGGGTTGGCCTGAGTAAATCTCCCAAACTTTGGCCTAAGGTGAAAACCCTATGGCACTCCATTTATTTCACCTCTTTCTTGAGGAAACTGGAAAAAATAGGCTTTGGAGAGAAAGAGATGAACTAGAAAATGGGTTTTTAGAAAGAGAGAGAAAATGAGCTTTTAGAGAGAGAAAGAGAGAGGACAGTAGGCGAGAAAACTGGTTTTTTTTTTGAGAGAGAGAGAGCAAGTGGATTTTTTCAAGAGGGGGTGTGGGTTTTGGATAGAGAGATATGAACTAGAAAATGGTTTTTTAGAGAGAGAAAGAGAGAGGTGGTAAGGTTGAAAAAATTAGTTTAGAGACATAAAGTGGTTTTTTAAGAGAGAGGGGGGCAGTGAGGGTGGGGAATGAGGTGGGTGAGTGACCACATGTACTCACCCTTCTTCTCAATATATTTTATTTCTGAATGTTTTCAAGGGGTGTTAAATTTGAGAAAAATATTTGACCTTTTTTTTTTTTGCATACTTCAAACAATGAAGAGAGATTTTTTTTTAAAAAAAATAGTTTTTAATTGATCCGATCTGGGCACATATTTGGGCCGGCCTAGGCCCAACCCAATAACTATTTTGGGCCATGCCGGGCTTTTGCATCCATAGTAAGCTCACATTCGTCACAAACAAACAAATGTAGTGGGGGTGGATCCATATATAAATTGGTTTGGATATCTAATCATGTAATATAACGCCAAGGTAGGTGTAACTCTAAATCCAACTCAAGAAATGGAAACATAAGCGCCGTCCTCAAAAAGCAAATGTCTCCCCTCACTGTCTTCGGAATCTTTGTTTTGTGCCACTGGAAGCTTCCATTATCTTTCTATGTGAAAGCAACCCCTCATAACCATAAAGCAAAACAACTTCTTAATCATTACTTCACTTCAAGGCAACTTTTACAGCTACATATTATTATTTTCTAATATTTAGGAAAGCAAATTTTCTTTTAATTTGTAAAAAAAAAAAAAAAATGTCTATTTGTTTGTGGGAAAATAAACGATGAGCGAATGAATTTATTGCTTCCCCAATCGTAGAGTTTGTATTAAGGAAAAGTATACAAAATACTTGTTTACTTTTGATACAAAAATGTCACAATAACAAATGACCATTAGATATGAGATCAGATGGGTGGGTTGTGTGAATGATTTGGCAAAAACCAAAAAAAAAATTCTCGAACTGTGAGATCTCCCCTAGTTGTCAAATTTTACATCCAATGGCAAACAACGATCATGGCCTTCTTGACCTTAACAATAAGTGATCTTAGAGTAAATAATTCCTTGTATTAAATGATTATTGAAGACTTGGAGTCTTATTAAAATTGTTAAAAAGAGTAATCGTTTTCGTTAAGTTAAAGGAAAAAGTTTATATAAGGATACAACCTTATAATGTAGAACTACGAAAGCGCCTCAAAATTCCATCAGAAAATGTAGTTTTAATGTTGAAAAACCTTTTGATTGATCATCTCGACATCGAGATGTATGACCATGAAAAATAAAAAGATTTTAGGTCTCATAAATAGTGCATTTTATAATATATTATCTACACCGACCATTTTCAAGATTTTCACATGTTTATAGATTTACTTGATTTTAACTATTTTTGAAATTTAAAATTTTATAATTAGATATAAAAATAGATTTTGAGATAATCTTAGGAATATTTTACATCAAAAGTATATACGATGATAAAATTTGAAGGTGCACCTACTACGGATGCATCCGTATGCCAATTGTACCCTAAGCTAAATGAACTAATGATGCCATTGCTTTTAAGTTAAGGAACGTACCAAAAATAATAATTATAAATGTGGCAAAGCACATAAAAAACTATAATCTCTCTTTCCATTCAGTGATACTTTATCGGAGAACACTACGAAAAAGACGTAAACGCACTTACAACGATAAATTGTCTCTATTTTTTTTTTTTTGGAACGAGAAGTACTGGATTTCCATCTTTCAGATGGATTGCATGCATAGATGAATTGAATAAATGATGTAAAAATTTTGAAGGATGGAGTTTCTATATGGCCTAGGCTATGAAAAGAAAGTAAATCCTCACTTTGAAACCTCATTTGCAAAACACTTTCGATATCAAAAGTCTGTAAGTAATTTCCACAACTATCTATGGAATTTAATGTTCAGAAAATGGTATAGATATTTGTGGATATATGAGCAGTTGAAAATCGAAAGATCTAGATGATGTGTTACATATGCACTATTTTTAGGGCTTGAAAATATTTTTTAAAAAATCAAAATGGTCAAAGTCGAGATGATCAATTTGCAGGTTTTCTAATACCAGAACTATAATTCTAGGTAAGTTTTGAGGTGAGCCACTGGGGCTTTATTTTTTCCCATATGACCTAGGCTGCTTTACTTTTTCCCATATGACCTAGGCCTTTTTTTACTTTTTTCCAATTTCAAAAATATTATTTTTATTAAACTATGATTAAAGTTGTTGATATTTACAAACCCATGGATGGATAGTTGAAGGAGACTTTATGTGACCGTATGAAATTGTATTTTCTTGAAAGGAAAATATGTAATAATATCATTTACTTATTTTGACAATAATACTACCATTTATTTTTTATACAAAGATGTCCATGTGAACTCAGGCATTTTACTCTTTGAGTTCTGTGGACATGAGGGTGCATCCCTAGTGTGAGGGAACACCCAAGTGAACCACACTCCCTTCATGTTTGACTTACGTTACAACATGAAGAGACGTGAAGAGAGGTTACACAATCTTTATGAGGAGGTTACATCTCATGAATGACATGCATCATAAGGGTACCCATTCATGAGCAGGTTACTCCCACATGAATGAGAGGGCATTTTCTCTCATTATAAAAGGGGGAAGGATGGAGGTCTCTACACCCCACAACATACACATGAGAAAGGTGTGAGAGCTACTATTGTGAGAGAGAAAGTGTGAGAGAGAATGAGTAAAATCTCTCTCCCATTCGAGTTCTAAGGAAATAATCATCCCTGAGAGATAGAGTTGTGTGTGAGAATCAAGCTAAGATTGCTCCTATCACATTTTGTGAGAGTGTTCGTGAGATTCCACTTAGCTCGGGATTTGGGTTGTAGAACAGATTTCGACAGCTTTAGTAGTTGTCGAACGTGCCTACAAGAGTTGATCAATCCTCTTCACAAACGTTCATCAAAATTGTTGTACGAGCACTCAGGTATGATACCCGGTTCCCGGTTGTTTTAGTTTGCTTTTGTTTCGATCGCTTGACCGTTTTTTTTTTTCCAACATTGATATCAGAGCCATTGTGGAATCAGGTTCTCGATTGTGCTAGCACTATCGTTTCCGCCTTACATGTGAAGGCTTGGCGATGGTTGGCCTATGATGTTGCAAAGTGCACATGATTGTTATATTAAGACCATAGGCATGTGTATCAACCTTATGTACCAACCACATAGTCGTGTTGGCTTTATGCATGGGCTATGTAAGTTGAGACATCCTAGACCATGAGCATCATGGCAAACTAATCTTGATAGACCTCATATGCTAAGTCATGCATGGTGGGCCCTAATATTTTTCTTTTTCCTTTTGCATTTTAGGACCCCATAAAAGAACTTTTTTTTTAGTGGGAGTGCATCTAGGAAGGTGCATCACTTGCAAATTGTGAGGTATTTGAGATACTAGATCTACGAAAGAAACTTGGTATTGATTACAAGTAAGAGTTCAATGTGGCCACGTGAAATTTTCATATCAAGTCAAGTTTTTTTCAAGTAGCTAGACAATTAATAAGCGTAAAAATGATAATCTAAGTGTCATCATGTATCAAACAAACCATGAGACATCCATATTAATTTGTGCAATTTTGTTATTGTTACTTAGAACGACCTATAAAAATGTGATCACGGATCTCACTAAAGGTGAAAAGTTGAATAGGAGCAATTTTCCTATGTGGCATAGGAAAATGCAATACCTTCTAAATTGGCAATGTACACTTGAACATCTAACTACCATTAAGAAAAAGCCTGAACAAGGTGCTGCTGAAGAACTTGTTCATGAGTATGAGACATGGGACAATACTGACCGTAGCACTCGCTTTACTTTGCTAAGTGCAATGGTTGATGACCTCATTCGTGAATTCAAGGGATTCACCACGGCAAAGGCCATGTGGGATGCGCTTAAGCAAAAGTATGTTGCCACTTTTGCTGCTCTGTTATAAGCCTTATTTATGGCTTTTGAGACATACAAAATGCCTCCAAATGTGTCGATGGCAATTCATGTTAAAAAAATGTCTCAAATTATACGTGACCTAGAGGCAGCTAGAAATAAACTCAGTCACGAGCAACATATGCTCGGATTGCTTAGGTTTCTTCCAGAATCTCGAGAAAACATAAAGTCATCGATCTTGCATAATGAAGCTATAACAACTTTTTCCCATCTTTCTCATCACCTTGAGATAGAGGCTGAGTTTCGCTTATCTTCTGGAGCTGGAACTGCTCTAGTTGCCCAATCAAGCAGGCCTTGAGGTCATAAACCTCGAGGTAAGTTTAGGAATGAGGCACCTCAAATGAATGAACATCTTAAGCAAGAGGCTGAGGAAAAGAAAAAGGCTAGGCATAGACACGGGAGGCATACAAGGGACAAATCTGAAATAACTTGCTACAATTGCAAGAAGAATGACTACTATACACGCAAATATCCTAAACCGAAAAAGGTACGAACTGATTTTCCTAGCTATGCAAATGTTTACACTCAGGTACATATTGCTCATTCACAATTTATTGGGTGGATTGTGGATTCAGGAGCGACAAGGCATATAGCAAGGGAGCGAAAAGAATTCGTTGAGCTCGAAACTTTGTCGATTGGAAGTTAGAAGATCTTCATGGGGAATTGTGCATCAGATGATGCGCTAGGGGTTGGAACTTACCAACTCCGATTTTGAAGTGGACGGACCCTTCTTTTCCATGACATCGTCTATGCTTCCGGAATAAGAAAAAGTTTGCTTTCAGTTCTATGCTTTATTAGAGACGGTTGCTTTATCAATTTCATACTTAATTATGCTACCTTTACATTTCCATATGGTTTTCACTGTTATGGCCAGATTATGAATGACTTGTTTATTTTGGATAATAATGATGTTAATTTTTCACTTCCTTCTATATGACATTGTCATCCTTTTTCACATCTTCTATTACACACAACTCCATAATGTGGCATGCTAGACTTGCTCATATACGAAAATATAAGATGATCCGATTAGCTAAAGAAGGATTGTTGCCTTTATCCAAAATATACATGCCTATCTGTGAACCATGTATAACTGGAAAATCAACTAGAAAATCATTTCCTAAAGCAAAGAGAGCAATCAATCGTCTAGATATAATACCTTCCAACATTTGTCGTCCATTTAATGAGATGGTCCGTGACGGTTCCCGTTATTTTATCACATTTGTCGATGATTATTCTCACTACGGGTATGTGTACCTAATCTCGCATAAATCATACGCAATAGATTTCTTTTGCCGTTTTATGCTAGAGGCTGAAAATCAGTTGAGCAAAAGAATTAAGGTTCTTCGCACTGATCGAGGGCCAGACTACTTATCCAATCACTTTAAGAAGCTTTGTGAGAATAAGGGAATCCGAAGACAAGAGATAATATCCTACACTCCGCAACAAAATGGTGTTGCAGAAAGAATGAATCGTACTATGTTGGACATTGTGAGGTCTATGATGGCTCATGCCAACCGCTCAATATCATTATGGGGAGATGTACTCTTTACTGCGATGTATGTCTTAAATAGATAGTGCCATCAAAATCCGTTCCCAAGATCCCTAATAAATTATAGACAGGTAGAAAACCAGATCTTTCTCATTTACGTCCTTGGAGGTCAGCTACACATGTTTACATCCACTCTCAATTGACAGGAAAACTAGACATGCGGTCTCTCGAGTGCATTTTTGTCAGATATTTTGAGCACTCGAAGGGATATGTGTTTTATTAAGAATGTGATCGTCGTGAGATGAATGAAATAAAATATCGCGATGTAGATTTTATAGAGAAATTCTCTAACAGGAAGCGGTCTCGTATGTCTGAAGAGCTCTATGAAGAGTCTGAATCTCATACAGACGTTGAGATAGTTCATTCACTTGAGAGTAATAGTGGGAGTTTTCACATGATTGTCAATGATAGTGGGAGTGAGCTACTGGTTGAGAATGAGCATATGACCCATTCTGAGTCACCGACCATACTAGAGAACTCTGATGTGGACTAGTGGATGTCTACTATGAAAGATGAGCTTAGTTCTGTGGAGCAAAATCAAGTATGGGAACTTGTGGATATGCCGCCTAATAGAAGATCAATTGGAAACAAGTGGGTATTGAAAATCAAGAGGAATGCAGATGGAACTATAGATAAGTATAAAGCCCGCTTAGCAGTGAAAGGGTTCACCCAAATTAAGGGAGTGGACTACGATGAGATATTCTCCCCGGTGGTGAGAATGACATCGATTCGCTTAATCCTAACAATCATCACTCACATAGACTTGGAACTCTATCAAATGGATGTGAAAACTGTTTTTCTAAATGGTGACTTGATGACAAAGATTTATATGGAGCAACCTAAAGGATTTGTAGCCTCTGGCCTTGAGCGCAACATGTGCAAGCTTGCGAAGTTCATATATGATCTCAAACAGTCATCAAGACAGTGGTATATCAAATTCCATAAGCCTATAATGACTTATGGTTTTGAATTGCTTCAAGAAGACCATTGTGTATACATTAAGAAGTATAAGAAAAACATCAAGATATTGTTTTTATTTGTTGACGATAATTTATCAGCTGGGAATGATCTGGAGCAACTTGTTGCCACGAAAGAGTCGTTGTCCTTCAAATTTGAGATGAAGGACATGGGTGAGGCGAGTTATATACTTGGTGTTAAGATACATCGAAATCGCTCTCAAATATTCTTAGTATGTCACAAGAAACATATATCCAAAGGATTCTTGAGCGATTCCGTATGCAAGACTCGATACCCATAGATACTCTAGTTGAAAAAGAGTATACTATAAGTCTTGACATGTGTCCGCAGACAGAAGTTGAGAGGAACAAAATATCTCGTGTTCCATATGTAAGTGCAATTAGTAGTCTGATGTACGCGATGCTCTGCACGTGTCTAGATATTGCATATGCAGTGGGTCTCATTAGCTAATACCAAAGTAATCCAGGACTAGGTCATTAGTAAGCAGTGAAGAGGATTTTTTGATACCTTCAGGGAACCCTGAGTCAGATGTTATGTTTTCAAGGAACCGATTTGCGGTTACGGGGATATAGTGATGCTGATTGGCAACAGACCTAAATGAGCGTAAATTCACTTCAGTTTATGTCTTCTTGCTAGGAAGCGATGCAGTCTCATGGTGTAGCAAGAAGCAGTCGTGTGTCGCTCTCTCCACTATGGAGTCTGAATACATTGCTTGTAATGGAGCAGTACAAGAAGCCGCATGGTTGAAAAGATTCCTAAGGAACTTGGGTGTGTCGCGACTGGTAATAAGCATGTCACTATATTTTGTGATAATACAGTGGCACTTGCTTTTGCAAAAGACCCAAAGTACCATGGAAAGTCAAAATATATGTCTCTCCACTATGGAGTCTGAATACATTTGCTTGTAGTGGAGCAGTACAAGAAGCCGCATGGTTGAGAAGATTCTTAAGGAACTTGGGTGTGTCGCGACTGGTAATAAGCATGTCACTATATTTTGTGATAATACAGTGGCACTTGCATTTGCAAAAGACTCAAAGTACCATGGAAAGTCAAAATATATTGATGCTAGATATCACTATATTTGAGACATTCTTGCACATAAAAAGGTGGTGTTAACTCATATTCCTACAACTAAAATGGTGGCAGATCCCTTGACTAAGACACTTGTCAAGGCCGCAGATCATACTCATGTAAGAACTATAAGCCTCGGGATCCTATGAGTTTAGAGGATCTTGGTACACTATTATAATAACTATGAATGTTATTTTGTGTTATGATGGATTATTTGTGCATTTTAATTCACACACAGTAGAAATTATCATTTAATTCATCCGCAGGCTAAAGCTCATTACTCGCACAAGCTACACTCAATATCTGGGATATTGGAGGATGAGATATACACATGGTGCATTTATCGCCTTGACATGATCTATTTAAATTCACATGATCTATTTAAATCGACATCCCGAAGATCATGTGGCCTTCAAGTATCCAGGGATGAACATCAAGGATATTCAACTTGACACATGGATGTGACTATGGGGCACTAGGTGATGACTGAATGGCTACAAAAAGATTATAACCTACATGGTGTGGATTTCGACACACATTTAATGTGATCCACTATGACATGTGATTCATATCACACGTGCTATATTAGTGACCAAAATACCTACTCGTATGGAAAAAGATGATCATATTCTTTTTTGCCACTGTTCGAGGCTAATAAGTAAGTGACCCATGGTGTCGTCATAGACATTCTTAGACTACATTAGGAAACTTTACTTCGATCATTCATTTTGGCATGTACTCCTTTAGGTCAAGTATAAGACTCGTAGCTGAGACAATGGTCAAGGTCAGAGTAGAATAATGTATGTTGTAAAAGAAGACCATTTAATATCACACTATGTTTTGATACCACAAGAAAACAATACACATTACACGCGCATTGGAAGTAATTGTGTACGAATGGGCTAAGTAATCTTCTGAGCTGGGCTCATGAGGGATTAGTTGAGAACTTAGTCCAGTGTGGTCAAATCGGGTCTAAGAAAAGTGTAGCAGTTTTTTTGTTTTGAAGGCATTGGAGAGATGATGTGTTTCGTGCCAGTTTGTTATAAACTTGGTATGGTTCTCTCTAATAGAATGTTCGCTCAAGTAGGTCACACACCGCATGTTCTATTTGTATGAAAGAATACTCACGATGCGATAATGAACGATAACTCTTATTTGGGTATATAACCCCTCCCACATATGGGACAAGTGGGAGATGTAGACATGAGGGTGCATTCCTAGTGTGAGGGAACATCCAAGTAGACTACACTCCCTTCATGTTTGACTTACGTTACAACATGAAGGGAGGTGATGAGAGGTTACACCTCTTCATGAGGGGGTTACCATCCCATGAATGGCATGCATCATGCACCATAAGGGTGCCCATTCATGAGGAGGTTACTCACACATGAATGAGAGGGCATTTTTCTCATTATAAAAGGGGAAGGGGTGGAGGTCTCTACACCCCACAACACACACACACAAGAAAGGTGTGAGAGCTCTTATTGTGAGAGAGAATGAGTAAAATCCCTCTCTCATTTGAGTTCTAAGGAAAGAACCAGCCCGAAGAGATAGAGTTGTGCATGAGAGTCGAGCTAGGACTGCTCCAATCGCATTTTGTGAGAGTGTTCGTGAGGTTCCACCTAACTTGGGATTTGCGTTGTGGAACAGATTTCGACAGCTCTAGTAGTTCTCGAACGTGCCTACACGAGTTGATCAATCATCTCCACAAAACGTTCATCAAAATTGTTGTACGAGCACTCAAGTATGATACCCGGTTTCTGGTTGTTTTATTTTGCTTCCGCTTCGATCGCCGGACCGTTTTTTTTTCTTCCAACAAGTTCAAAATCCAAAACAAAATTTTCTCAAACTTTGTCACATACCGTAAGCCGTTAGATGAAAAATGTAATAGTTAGGTGAGATTATGATCATATAAACCGTCTCATGATATAGAATCCATGTCTGAACACCCCAAAATATAATAGAAATTTCAAAGAGGGAAAATATCTTTTTTTGAATAGTTTTGAAAATGTAAAACATCGGACCTAATACCTACTATATTCAATATTTTTCCGCCTATTTATTCTTGATATGTTTCATACTTTTGGTAGAAAAACATTAATGTGAATTAGTTATGCTAAATATGTCTAATTTATTAAACTCAAACATCATAAGATAAAATCAAAAGAGATATTGAAAGTATGATGCTTATAGCTAATTTTAAAATTTCCAAAACAATCAAAAGTAG
Source organism: Amborella trichopoda (assembly GCF_000471905.2). The sequence continues at coordinate 4,416,060 of NW_006499855.1, forward strand.
TTTGCATCCTGTTTAGAGAATTTAGATATGTTGTAAGATGTATATTTTGAAGAAATTCATATATTGTATGTGTTATATAAGGGTCATAATTTTTTTCTTTGTTTTATTATCTAAGATTATAACCAAATTGGACACCTGGTGTCTCCAAAAGCCCAAATCTAACATGTGAGTATGTTTCATTCTTTTCTTTTCTTTTTTTTTATCTTTTCTTTTTTGAATGGGATTAGACGTGTGTGTGCCCAAATAAGCCTCCATATGCTCTTTCTAAGCAAGAGAAGAGTTGGGACACCTTATATCTGAACCCACCCATATTTTTAAAACCGGAGGCATGTTTGGACTTTAGGTATCTCTCCCCTTGAAGAAAATAAGTGAGTGGATTGCCCCGCAAATTATGAATCCACTCAATTTTTATTTTTTCACGTGGGAGATATGTATAGATAGGAGGTACCCAAACTCATCTCCCACTTAAAAAACCACGAGCGGGTGGGTTTGGATATGGGAAAACACAAGTGGGTGGGTTTGGACATCCAACATCCAAAGTCCAAACCCACTGTCTTATAATTTTTCATGTGGGAGATAGTTTCGAACATTACATATTCGAATAACAAATTGAACAAAACTAAATAAAATAGAGCGGCTCAGAATTTAAAATAATCCTATATGTTTGATGTTATTCACTTAAACTACATTGTTTGTATTGTATTTTTGTGTTATTTTCTTTTCTGCACATCAAATTAAAGTCAAACTTTGGTAGTTCACTTCTCACCGTCTCAAATTTGTCAAAAATACCAAAAAATATTTTTTAAAAAAATATGAATAAAATTATGAAATTATAAGGATATTTTGGTAAGTTTTATTTAAATTAATTATTTTTTACATACGATTTATAGTGAGAAGTAATGATATTGTGCTAAAAAAAAAATATTAAAATTAAAACAAACTAAAATGGGATTTGAATTCAAAATATAAAATATGTAAGACTAATTTTTAATTCTAAAAATTAAAAAATGTGTTAATTTCATAATAATATGTCGGGCATTCCAAATCAGAAAATTATGTAGTTAAAGAACTTCAAATTGGAACTTGACCCAAAGCCCAAACTAACTTCTTCTCAAAGTTCAAAGTCAAAGAACTTCAAATTGGAACTTCACCCAAATACCGAACCAACTTATTCTCTTCTTTACATAGGAAGGCCCACCACGACTCTTGGGGCGTTTTGGTTAGAGCCTAGAAGAGGGGAGGGTTTTCTAAATTTGTTCAAAAAATAGATTTGGATTGAAAATCAACTTAAGCGATTTGGCTGCCGTAATATATCAAGAACCCTAAAACCGGACGATTGAAACTGGTTCACACAACGCATTCAAACCGGTCCTTACCGACTCTTTGTCAAAACCGGTCGAGTAAGGCTGCATTGAGAGAGAGAGAGGGTTGAAGGTTTTGCAAGGAATGCACAGGGATAGGACTTATTTACAAATAACCCAAACAGTCTTTATCTCGACCAATGCATGAACTTCTGGTAGTATTTGTAATACCACTTGTGAGATTTACATGCAGCGAATATACCAGCAAAAGTAAGATGATAGAAGTTGTAGAGAAAGAAGGCTCTGAATGAATGTTGGGTTTTTAAGAGGAGTGAACATGTACCACCATCAATAGAGAATTTACAAACAACTTTCCCTCTCTGAAACTTAGGCCACCTTTGCACTACAATTCTGGATAGTGGATTTCAAGTCTTTAAAGAGTTGACAGATGCTGCAAATTTGGCTCTTGTATCTTCCATCTTTGATTGAAATTCGGATTATGCTGTGGTTTTGTGTGTGAGATCCTTTTCCACGACCATTGTGGGCAATGTTAACTCTGACTTTTTTCTGGGTCTCTGGTTTTTACAAGAGGTGTTACAAGCCCTTTTTCCACATGAGAATTTAGAGAGAGGAGAGATTTATAGGTTTCCAAATTTTGCAGGAGGTGTTTTAAGCTGTTTTTCTATTGGAGAATTGAGAAAGAGAGAGAGAGAGGGAGAGGCAACGTGATTTGGGGGAGAGGAGAATTGAGAGAGAGACGTAAATGAACGATTCAAAAGGCTGCAGCCCTATAGAAACTGCATCTTTATTTAAAGGGAAGAGTTTATTGAGAGCGGAGGCTCTAAACAATCAAATTTAAGTCTATTTCAAAAATAGAAGAGGTTTTTTTTATGCTCAAATATCTTCAAATTGTTCATCTCAACATCAAGATATGTAGAAGAGGTTTTTGTGATGCCCAAATATCTTCAAATTGATCATCTCAACATCAAGATATTCAAAAACTGAAAAAAAAAAAAATGGATTTCAGGAAATAGTATATTTTGTAACGCTCATAAGACTTTTAAGTTTTCATAGATATATCGATCTAACCACAAACTACATATCTCGACACTATATAAACACCCCCTTATTTAAAGGGAACAGTTTATATAGTGCCAAGGCTCTAAACAATCAAATTTGAGCCTACCTAAAAAAATTTAGTTGTTTTGATGTCCAAATATATCAAATTGATCATCTCAAAAAATTTACTAGAAGAGGTTGTTTTAATGTTCAAATATAATCGATCATCTCTCAACATCAAGATGCATGGATATAAGAAAAAAAATAGATTTCAAATTTTAAAAATAGTATATTTTGTAATGCATTTTTTTATCATCTATACTATTATTTGACACTATTTGAAGTTCGCTCTTATTTAATTATTTAGAGCGTAGGCTCTGTACAAACTGCACCCTTATTTAAGAGCCCACACGCCCAATAGAAACTGCGTCCTTATTTAAAAGCCCACACCCCCAATTAATACAAGATGACCCACAATCTTTAAGGCCACCTGCCTCTAAGAGCTACTCCCCATCTTGACTTTACTTGGGTAGCTCATCTCCTACATTATCTTTCCTATCTCGTGTGGTATAATCCCTTAACCCTGAGGCTCTGATGTGGGGCGGCCGGTGAAAAGTTAACAGGAGAGAGAGGGAGGGAAAATGTTGGAGAGAGACCGGAGAAAAATTTATAAAAAAAATATCTCTATACTCTTTATTTTTAGATTTCATTTCACACTAGATTCAAAGTTTTAAAGAATATCTCGAAACATAAAATTATAGATGTTATTTATTCGAACCCTTGAGCTAATTTAAATACGTTTTTTTAGGACTAACAAATCTAAAAAGACATACATTCTCTCTTTAGTGACCATTACCCATCTTTCACTCTCTGCCTCTTGTGCCCACTACATCTCTCTTGCCTGTCAAAAGAACTCATGGTGTCCAAGCTCTTCAATTTCTCATTCCAACTGAACAAAATCTTTCACCCATGTCTTTATCTCTTTTGGAGATTAGTTCATCAGTAAGGCCAAAAATCTCATCTTAAATTACTATGATTTCCCTTTCAATTGAAGGCTGAAAATAACCACTAAAAATTCTCAAAGAGAAAGTGCCTTTCTCTCTCTAAATTATCTCTTTCTTCTAAGTTCTAACAATTGAGCTAGCACTGAGAGAAAGAAGGCATGGCTAAGTAATTTCAAAACCCTAAAACCCACTAAAATTATTTAAACTTCCTCTGTATTGATAGCTGAAAATAAACATGGAACGGGGTTTTGGTCACACTACTGAGATTGGACCAAGCTTGCAAGATGAGAGAGAGATAGAGGACTTCAAAACCAGGTTGGAATACGACGGTTTGGGGAAATAGACAGAGAGGTAATGGGGCACGAGATAGGGAAAGTGGGGGAGGGCTTTAAGGAGGTCGAGAGAGGGAGACGTAATGGGCAAGAGAGAGAGAGTTTTGACGGCTACTGGTCTATGGTGGTTTGGGAAAAGAGAGAGGTAATGGGGGTAGAGAGAGAAAGAGGTTGGAAAAATGGGGAAGTAAAGAGAGAGAGGTAGAGGAGTAAGAGAGAGAGTGAAGTTTGGAATACATAAGTGAAGAGAGAGAATGATTGGGTTTAAAAAGAGTATGTCTTACTCATATTTGTTTAGATTAAAAAATAGGTTTAAAGTCATTAAGGGGTTAGAAGATATATTTTGAAACCTTAGATTTATCAAGAAATAAAACCTAAAAAAATGAGATATGGATATATTTTTTCAAATTTATAATATAATAAGAGAGAGATAAAGGGCCATATATGGTAACGAGAGAGAAAGAAAGATGGGGAAAGTGAGAGAAAGGGGTATTGATTTATAAAAAATTAATTGTTGGATAAAAAAAAATTGTAATATTCACATAGAAGATGTAATGTTAAGTTCGTATGTTTTTTTAAGCCTCATGATGAGATCTCTGACTCCATTCTCACCAACGAGGAGGGGCCTAAATCCCCACTAAACTTATTGTTTTTTACTTACCAAATCAATATTATTATTTGTAGGCGATGCAGTTCGCATACGGATGCATCCGTAGCTGTAGAGGTAAAGTGCACCTTCAAATTTTATCATGATATATAATTTTAATGTCAAATGTTCTTAGGATTATCTCAAAATCTATTTTTATATCTAATTATAAAATTTTAAATTCCAAAAATAGTTAAAATCAAGTAGATCTATAAACATATGAAAATTTTGGAAATGAACGGCGTAGATAATATGTTGTAAAATGCACTATTTATGAGATTTAAAATCTTTTTATTTTCATGGGCATACATCTCGCTGTCAAGAAGATCAATCAAAGGGTTTTTCAACATTAAAACTACATTTTTCAATGGATTTTTAAGGTGTATCCGTAGCTCTACATTATAAGGTTGCAACCTTAAACAATCCAATTAAGGCGCGTCACCAAATTTTATTATAACATGTAATTTTGATGAAAAATATTCTTAGGATTATTCTAAAATCTATTTCATATCTAATTATAAAATTTTAAACTCCAAAAATGATTATAATCAAGTAGATCTATAAACATATGGAAATCTTGAAAATGGATGGTCTAGATAATGTGTTGCAAGATACATTATTTCTGAGACTCAAAATCTTTTTTTTTATTTTTTTTTTCTTTTCATATTCATATGTCTCGTAGTCGAGATGATTAATTAGAGGGTTTTTAACATTAAAACAACCTTTTCCAATAGATTTTTGAGGTGCATATGTAATTCTACATTTTAAAGGTACAACCTTATATAAACTTTTTCCTTTGTAATAAGATATATTATTTTAATAAAACAAATATTCACAAAAAAAGTTATCCATATTTATATATTTTTATAAAATAATAAAAATTATAATACAATACTATTATTTTTAAAAATTACAATACAATACTATTATTTTTTTGAAAACTTAAAAGATTGGATATTAAAGCAAATTTATTGGATTTTTTTTAAAAAAAATTTGAGGCTAAGAAAAATCAATCTACACGATTCTCAAATCCCAAGCTCCAATCCGACTGCATTTTTAGGGTGGCAACGATCCGTTATTTTTTTGAGACCTTCCTAGATTCTAACATTTGCTCGAAATTTAAGGTCACGTGGTAATGTAACGTCTCACGGTTTTCCCTCAAAACTATGGTGAAGTATCTTCTTTGACTGAGGAAACCTGGGCGGAGGATTGAAAAGACTCACAGATCCAGATTTTAGTGAGAGAAAGAGCAATGATGAGGTCATGGTCTCGAGGCTCTTAAGGGTTTTTCTCTCTTCAACTTTACCAGCATCTTCAGGTCTTATGGGTCCCAAGCCCAACAAGAAGGCCGGCAGACCAGTTTATGAAAACCTGGTTTTTGGTGGGTATTAATGATGATGCAACAGTGGACATGAGATGAAGGAGCAACAAACAGACTGTTGGGGAGCTGCAATGATTTAGAGAGAGAGAGAGATTATAATATGATGTGAGCATTATTTTGAGGTAATTTATGTCATAATGCAGTCTTTTCAGGATTATTTCTTTCATTTCTATGGCAAAATGTGGGGCTTAAGTTTAGAGAACGTAAAGAAGAAAGTTGGGTTTTGTAATTGAATTAGTTTCTATGCATTTTTGTTACTCCTGAGGTAAAACTGATTGCATAAACCAGTGATTTTCAATACTGTTTTAACTTGGAAGGAGGCAGTAATAAGCCTATCACTTATTTACAAGAACCCAATATTGTTTCAAGTTAGGGAGAATTTATAATTCCTGTAAATTGATGGAAATAGATTAGTGGAAAGGACAGTTATTTTAGATAGAAAACAGCATTGTCAGTCATTTTCAGGAAAACTTTTTATAAATATGGGAACATTATTTATAAACAGTAAGTTGTGATCCCATAAATCACTTCACAAAAAGGTTAAAGTCTTTTTACCATGAACAAGTTCAAGAAAGTGGTCACTTTTTTGTTACCAAATTACAAAGTACCCAGTTGGTTCTGAACTTCTCGCGATCAGAAGTACCCTAGATGCATGCTTGCTTTTCCATTGGTATCTCTCTCTCTCTTCCCCATTATTAATTACAACTTAATTTTCTTTTTAACTTTTAAATGGCAGGTGTATGAATAATTCTGAGGCTACAATCTCTCTCTCTCTCCCTCTATCTCTATCTCTGTGTGTGTCTGAAGAGAAGCACATAAACCATCTATGGAAACTAAATAGAAGACCTCATTAGCAAAATTAACAAAAATATCTTGTGTGGACCATTCTAATGGTTTGTTTGGATTCAGCACTTGTAGAGCTTTTCTCTTTCTCACAAAGACAGATCAGCAGTTGAAGAAAAAGTTTGCCTCCATGTGCTGGTTGACAAAGAACCAACATGAGAAGTTCCTTTTTTTCCTTCTCTCTCATCTATGTTCTCTCATTCCTTAATCTGGGTCTCCCCCCTCTTTCTAAAAATTTAGAGCTTTCCTTTAGTCTTGTAGGAAATAAGAGAGCTTTTTTCTATTTCTCTCTGTCCTCTTAAAGAAAAGAGATGTGGGGGGTGGGTGATTTGTGAGGGAATCAAGGAATATTTTTCATGATTTTATTTCTGTTATCTCAGTCTTTATACGTGTGGTTCACACGCTTGTGCACAGTCAGGTAAAGGGAATGAGTGAAAGGCATGCTTTTGGCGTTCAGAGCTCATGAAGCTGATGCCAGTGGGTACAAAAAATTCCATGTTTTAAGGATGCTTTTACAGGTGGGGTTTGAGAAATAAGCCATGAGAGAGAAATAGTGCTAATGGATTTTGGAAAAGAAGCCATGTGAGAGAAACACTCTCAGGGGGTTTTGATAAAGGAGGGATAAGAGAGAAAGATTCTGGCTGCACTGTACCTAAGAAGTTATGAAAGAAAAAAAGCAACAAACAAAATTATTGTTGAGTGAGGTATGAATTCTTCCACTCCTTAAAGGTTCAGTGTTGGAATTGCAAGCAATATATCATTGGAGAATAAAAGTTTCTCTGGCCTTTGGAGTTCATTCTTTTGCTTGTGCCTTATAATTGTTTTGCTTCCTCCATATAAACATGTTATATTGTTTGTGCCTTATAATTGTTTTGCTTCCTCCATATAATAACATGTTATATGGCTTGTGCCTTATAATTGTTTTGCTTCCTCCATATAATAACATGTTATAGTTCACTTAGAGGGTTATGCATTGCTTGAGACTCATGTCAACTTCAGCACTGTCTGTTTGCAGTTTAAAGTGCTGCCAATTTTGCATGAGATGAGAGAGTTCACCTGCAATGTTGTATTTTCAGATTGAATTTTGTTCTATTTTTCCTGCTTTCTGGGCATTAGAGCATGTTACGAAAGAACTAATTCATCATCATCCAAGCCTTATCCCAATTATTTGGGGTCGGCTACATAAATTCTGTTCCTCCATTCTTCTATTACAAGGAACTAATTCATTACCCAAAATGTGCAATTACCGAATTGATATTAAAAAGGCATTTACTAAAGGATTTTGACTTCTTGTTTCCTTTTTCTCTTTTGGTTTTTGGCACTCATAGGAAAAATTCTGCGTGAAATGGTTTGATCTGGTTGTCTGATTGTATGAAGCTTGTCATCTCCATCATGTGATTTGGTTTCGAAATATTTACCTTACCTGATGAAATTAAACAAGACAAGTTCTCAATAGCAAGTCTCAAGCGTTATGTAAAATTGTGGAATGATTGAGCATTATTGAATTGCACATGGTTTAACTGGTTCAGATTCTAATGTCGGTCTATTCAATGTATAATGGGTTTGATAGTACTTTTTCTTCATTTTGATGGCTATAGCTCCTTTCTCTTTTTTATTGACAGGTTTAATGGGCCAAAGTTTATTGGCCTGATTGAAGAGGTAATAGCTTCATATCCCAATTTCTCTGTAACTCCTGGGTTCTAAAATATGGCAATGGAAGAAAAGGAAGCCAGATATTTGTCCCTCATACCTGATAAAGTCGATTGTGTTTACCCCATGTATTTTGGTGTTTCATGTGCCTTTGTTGGTCTCCATCTCCTCACAACAGAGAAGAAAAGGGAGTTGAGAGGCAAAATGTTTAATGATTGGTCGAAAATAATGGAAGGAATGCTTCGAGGAAGTACCCAACTGCTTGGTTTGCTTGTGTGGAAAATCCAAAGGGAAGGAAAATTTTCAGACATCTCAGAGCTCCAAATTGAGATTAAGAAAGCAAAGGCAGAGGTTGCAGAGATGAAGAGGAGGAGGGCTGAGGATGCAAAGGCCAACGAAAAAGTTGCAGCCATATTTGCTACCCAGGAGCAAAGCTGGTTTAGTGAAAGAAAGATTCTTCGACAACATCTCCAAGCCTCTTTGAAGGCCTTGCATGCTCTCAGAACCAAAGTGTGCACAGATTGCCAAAAGAAAGAAGTGACTATATCTAATTTGAATCAGGTAGTGAGAGAAAAGGATCATCTTATTGAGTCTAAACTCAAGGCGTTGGAAGAGGAAGAGAATAAGACGGAAAACTTAGAAGAGAGGCTGCAGAAGGCAGAGAGAGAAACAGAGGAGTTGAGAGAGAAACTAAGCAGAGAAGCGCAAGATCACTCCTCAGAGCTTTGGGAGCATAAGACTGCCTTTGCTGAGCTTGTTTCCAACCAACGCCAGCTTGAAGCTGAGATGGTTTGTGCTCTAAGGCAGGTTGAGTCTACAAAAGAAGAGTTTGATGCCATTTTTGAGCAAAAAGAAGAATCTATAGCCATGGTGCAAAAGCTCTCAGAGGAGATTCTTAGAATGCAGAAGGAAGCAGATCAGAAAGACAAAGTTGTTTCTGCCATGTTAAGGAAATCCAAGTTAGACACAGGGGAGAAGCAAAAGTTGTTAAAAGACTTGAAGATTTTGAAGGCCAAGAGGAAGCAAGCAGAGCTTGAGACAGAGAGATGGAGGGATTTATACGAATCAAAGGTTCGACCCATTCCTAAAAGTGGCAAGAATTTGAGAAGCGATTCAGTCAACAGAGCTGATTTGAGATTGGAGTTGCCGTTGGAAAAGAAAACACCCCAAAAATGGAGAAATAGAACAGAATTGGAGATGGCTGATGAGAGGATAGAAACTCGTCCCCATACTCTTCTTCTTGAGTATTTAGAGATGGAGCATGGAGGGGAGAATGACTGCCTTCTACCAAAGAAGATGGACATAGCAGCCTCTGGGAGTTTTATCGAGAATTCAGCAGGAGACAATGAAATTCGTAAGACCCTAGTTTCTTCTGCTTTTCCATGTTTTTCTGAGATTCAGTTCATTAAGTACAATGAAAAATTTTCAAAACCACTGGCGGCCTATGAATAACAATAAACTATTGCTAGTTGTGAAAATATATTGGTTGCTGTTTTCGTATTCATGAATGTGAACCTGTCCATAGCATATGCTTTTATGCCTATTGATCGCTACTGCCTGTTTGGAAAAACACAAGTAGACACAAGCATGCTCAGATGTGTATGCATGAATGACAGATTTGCACTTTTTAATTTAGCTCGCCTTTTGCACATTACGCCCATGTTGGTGTGGCTATAGATTTTTTATACATCTCCATTAAAGTGCAACTCTGAAAGCATGAGTCTCTCTCT
>NW_006499855.1:4430630-4466585 GCF_000471905.2 Amborella trichopoda
GAGAGAGAGAGAGAAGGGGGGGGGAGGAGGGGGAGAGGAAGTCTCTCAGTGATTTGGTGTAACTCAAGAAAGGTAAGCCAAATCCTGGTTCAACAGGAAAAGGTAAAAATCTGTAGTACTGGGCTTGATACCTTGTGAGTCCACTGAACATCACCTAATATGTAAAAGATAGCTTCTGATTTGATTTAATGTGAAAATGAATAGCATGTGGTTGATACCTTGTGGATGCATTGAATCCATATGGAACCATCACCTCCAAACAGATCATGTTGAGGCTGCATTTGCATAAGCCTGCTCAAGATTAGATTATAATTTGTAGAAATATTAAAGAGCATCTCTTGCATCTATTGTTTACTTATCTTAATGATACTAATGCTCAGGACATGGGAAAGTAAAATAAAATAACTTTGATTAACTCTGATTGTGCAACATTTTTATATAGCTTGCATTTGAAGAAGGTTCAGATCTGAGTACCATATAGATAGTGCATCTATCTCGATTTCTGGATCACTTAATGTCCCTGCAAGAAGAATAAGGACCTGATAATACCACACCTGCAAGCTTTTGAGTCCAACGCCAGAAAGTTTCAGTTCATTAGGTAATGCATGAATAGTGCTTAACTCCAAGGTTTAAAATTGTGGAGTTCATGTGAAGGTTTATTTATGGATTTGTGACTGGCTTCAATAGGCAATAAGATGAGGTAAAGTAGACTTAGGTGGGCCGTGTGCAGCAAAGACCTAATACAGCATTGGTTAGGAAGTGCAATTTGGTTCAAGTGGAACGTTTTAAAAAGGCAAGGGAAATGCTTAAAGGGACATGGATAGAAGTAGTGAGAAAAGATATGTTTAGTCACGATATGGCATTTGATAGAGAAAAATAAAAGAACGTGATTCATGTAGCTGACTTCAAATAATTGAGATAAGGTTTAGATGATGATGGTGATTTATGGATTTGTGACAACTTGGGAGTGAAATTCCTCAAAATAATAACTTCAAACGGATGTAAGAACTACAGCTGGATGTACCAATTTGATCTAAAAATTGCAAACGGAGAATGCACCAATTTCTCCATAAAATAAAGAAAGAAATCCCGTATTGTTCATAATTTCATTTAAAGCTGGCATTTGAATGTAGGCTGTTAGTTATGTTTTTTAGTCCAATTTCTTCAAAAATTACAGATTTTTCAAATGATTAAAGAGGGCTTATTTACATATCCCAAATGAAATACAGTATGAAGTTCATTATAAGAACCAAGTCTTTACTTAGAAGGAAACAAGAAGTATCCGTGACACTATCCATTTTAGATCTACATATTGAAAATGAGAATGACCAGTTTCTTCAAAGTACAAAAAAAAACAAACACTTTATTTTGCAGTTGAGAAACATTTGAACATTGGTAAGGACCCATTTTCATTGTTCATTAAAAAGGTTATTACTTACACTGTCATGATTGCTGAGAACAGCGACAACCTCATGAAAGAAGGAAGCTGGTACAAGGCACAAAAAGAGAACCCGGTCCATGAGCTTCTACATGACTCTGACTTAGCTAAATAAATGAATAGCAGGAAGCACAGCAACCAGCAAGACAAATTCTGAACCATGGTGACACCCAAAAGCCCCAAATCCAGAGAAAATGCGGACAAATAGCTTAAAACCAGGTGGGGTAAAACTAGGCCAAGAGAAACCCAAAACATAGGCATGATAAGACTTTGTGAGTAGAGGAACTTCTGGATCGGGAAGTTCAATGAACAAGCAAAAAGCTGGGGTAACATCCATTTTATCAGAATTGAAGCTTGTTTAGCCAGATCAGTGGATTGGCCAAACTTCCTGAGCAAGGGTTCTGCAAATATACAGGGAACTGAGAGTATTAGAGAGGTTGCAAAGAGAATAACAACTGATCTTTGCATGTATATTCCTAGCATATCGAATTGTCTTGCCCCAAAAGCTTGCCCGCATAGTGTTTCCAATGCACTACCCATACCTAGCTGAAAAATAAGTGAATTCAGTGAAATAATCAATAGAAGTCAGTTCAATAACCACAATTAACAACTTCAAAAAAATAAAAAAAAAGTCCGGGATAAATTACCAAAATATTCCCACTTGTTCTGGGTTTTAGACAAGGAACGATAGATTTAAATAAAGTAGCACAAATTTAGGGTTTGGAACCCATAACGAGTAGGGGAATCCTATAATATTGGATAGGCTCTAAATGACATAAATATGCCGGTTTACTCTTTGTTCAACTTAAAACAAGAGATTTTAATGCAAAAAATATACTTTGGATTTAGAACTTGGAATGAGCATGGAGGTTTACGTCATTTGGTTCAGGCCATTTTAGAGGCTAAATTACAAAAATACCCTTGCATGTTAAAGACATTTTGGGTATTTTTAAAGATACAGCTGATGAGAATTAGATCGGGGATTGGTCGGCAAGAAGGAAAGATTTTAGGCAAATTGACGAAATTTGAGTGAATCAATTTTTTAGGCGAATCACTTTTATTAAAAAAAAATGGCAGATTTGACCACGATATTCCGAAGTGGTTTGATAAAAAAGAAAAGGAAATAGTGATGATGATGATGATAAAACTGTAGCATTCCATGGTCTGCTCGTGAAAATCACTAAACAAATCATAGAACCATCAATACTGAGCTCCTTGTTAGAAGCATTTGTCATGTTGAAGAAAACTGGTAAGTAGGAACTAGGAAATAACAGTAACGACGTCAATGGCGGCAAAAAGTAATAAATCCATTAAAGATAGAGGTATAGAAGCTATAAAATGTCCTGATTTGGAATATTTGTGAGTCTGTAAATTAGAGAGAGAGAGGGCATAATCGAGCTTACCCACTCGAAAAGAAAACAAGGGGAATATAAATAAAGGAAAAAAATAAAGTAAAACAGATATAGATATGAATACTAACCATGAAGCCATAAGCCAGTCTCATGACTGTGTATGCAATAGCCAGTGAGGCAAACTGAAACTTGCCGAGATGGCCAGTGACGGAATCAGTGATGAGAGTGAAAGAGTAGTGAATGAAGGTGAGAGCGACGGATGGGGCCACGAGCCTCCATTGAGCCTTGCATTCTGACCATGGGGACCTCAAAAGGCCAAGATTGCTACCACTCCTCTGAGAAACAGGGATCAGAGTATCAAGCCTAACATATTCATATCTTCCAATTCCCAGAGCGCAGTCCTCAGACATTTGAAACAGGAGATTTGGTCATGAGAGAGAGGGGGGGGGGGGGGTGGGTTTGTGGGTTATGTTGGGAGAAAGAAAATACTTTGAGAGAGAGAGAGAGAGAGAGGTGTTGTTTGTGGATGATTTGCCGGACCCGGTTTCTATGCGGCCAATCTGCATATTGTAAATGCAGGCCTCTTCGTAAATATATTTTTGGGATAGATTTTAAGACTTAATTTTAAGTTTATGTTATTACAGCTCTATTGAACAGTTTCCGTTATTACCGGTCTGGTTTTGTCATGTCAAAACAGAAATTTTTAAAAAAGATAGATTTTACTGTTTTTCGGTTGTTCAACCAAATTCAAAGTATTTTCGGTTCTTCAAAAATCGAAAATATGACCAATTTGGTTTTTGAATAATCAAATATTTAAAATTTTCGATTCTTCAAGAACCGAAATTTTTTTCAATCTTGTGGGTTTGTGTATCCTCTCTCTACATTCCATAGATAAAAATGGTTTTTCTATTTATGTTTACACTCTGTCTCTTCCCCCTTCACCTAGAGTTTTTTTTTTTTGGTAAATTCATAATCCTTGATATTTCTTTTAAATTTACAGGCTCAAACTACTTGTTCTCCCTGATTTTATCAGATAACCATGGCTTCAAAGAGGTATAGAGAGAATATGCTACAAGATTTTTCCTAATCTTCTAGTCTCATAATCTCGAAGATTTTTCCTAAATTTAGGGGCTAAAAGTTGTTGTTCCCTTTGATTTTATCGGATAACTATGATTTCAAAGAGGCAGAGAAAATACACCACAAGAGAAAAAACATTTTTCCGTTATTGAAGAACCAAAAATTTAAAATTTTTCGTTCTTCAACAACCAAAAATTTTAAATTTTCGGTTCTTCAAGAACAGAAATTGGTGTATTTTCGGTTATTAAAAAAAGTAACGTTCGTTTTTTTTTTTTTTTTTTAAATTTTGTTTTGATATGAAAAAAACAGATACGGTGGTAATAACGGAAACTATTCGGTAGACCCGTAATAAAAGAAACTATAACAAATATATATGTAATTTTCTCTAATTTTTAAAGACATGTAATTTCTAATATGGAGATCGTGAATATGAATAAATAAATAAAACTTTAGAACTAAAAATAATAATTCTATTAAAAAAATATTTAGGATAGTTTGCATTGGTTTTACATTTTTTGGACATAGAAATGCTATCCAGAAACGATGTTCCTTACTTGCCAAGAGGAAGTTGGACTGGTAGAGAGAGAGAGAGATGGGGGAAGGGGGTCTTGGTGATTCAAGGGGTTATGACTGGTAGTTGAAAATTGGAGTGTTAGGCAGCGTGGGCCAAACAAAGGGAAATAGTTTTGTGGTGGCTGTATTTTTGGGGAGGCAGTTAAAAAACAGTAGCCGTTACCAACATTTCGCGCTAAATTCAAATGCGTTTGCACGTTCAGGTGTGTGGTTAGATGGCTGGGTTGACGATGACAAATTTTAAAATGAAAAAGTTTTCATTTTCTTTTTTTTCATTGAATGACAAAAGTTTTCCTTAAACATGAAGAGATGACCAAATACGCCTAGTTTGGTTTTAAAAAATTGGTGAACCGGACGAATCAACCGTTTCAGATAAAGAATCGTTAATGCCCGTCCAATTATGCCTAAATATTGGGAATTGGACTGTTCCCTTTGAGAACCAACCAGTTCTAGCTAGTTTTTCGACAGAACCGGTGCGCTCTGTCAAAGAACTGGTTTTACTTTATTTTTTAATATTTTTGAATTTTTTATTAGCCGGTTCACTAGGTCGGATCGCCAATATGGACCACCGATCTTTCGACCCAGATCAATTTTCTAAAGGGGCGATCAGGGTCATTGAACCCTGTTTTTAAACCTTAGGTTATTAGGATTGGCAAGACCAAAGGTTGATTACACTTAAAGAGTCATGAGATTCATTCCTATTTTTAAAAGCATCAGATAAATCCTGAGTTCTACATTGGATTTTCAAACGAATTCCAACCAGGATCCCGAATTCTTGCACTTTTTAAGGTTTACGTCAAGGGTAGATATGGCAAACTTTCCAACCACGTTTCCTTTTTCTTCCTCATACTTTTATTAAGTCAAGGGTAGATATGACAAACCCCCAAAAATTGAGCTTTTTAGATACTCTACCCCGACTCTAACATTTTATTACTTCTTTCGTTTAAAAACCAATTTTTTTTATTAAAACCCTCCAACTGAAAAAGTTACTTTTTTTTTTGACAAAAATACCCCTTCCCATACCTTTGAACGGATCCACTATAAAACTTTCACCGGACCACGGTTATTATTTGCCAGATATACAATATATGGCGGACTGCATTTCAAAACTACCGGAGTTCTTATTGGACAATGATATGCCGAACTGCACATCTAAAACACCGGATTGAATCCACTCCAGTAATAACATTGCCAGAGTTTTCCTACAAATAGCCTGTCTGACAAGTAACAATATTGCCGGACCGCGTAAGAAAATGACCGGACTGCACCAATCCAGTAACACAATTGTTGGAATGATACCACATATCGCCGGATCGCACACATCACAATAAACATATCGCCAAACCGCTCATATAAACGGCCAGACTGAACCCACTCCTTTAGCTAAATTGTAGGATCATACCACAAAATGCAGGACTGAGCAAATCACAGTAAATATATCACCGAACCTTGCAACAAAATGACCAGACTGCACCACTCCAGTAACTAAATTGCTTGAATTATACCCTATATCGTCGGACTGCTAAACATATCGTGGGACCACGCACATAAATGGCCGGATTGAACCCACTCCTGTAGCTAAATTGCCAGAGCAATACCACAAAACGCCGGACTGAGCATATCACAGTAAATATATTGCCGGAGCGCGCATATGAAACACCGGATTGCACCCACTTCAGTGAGCTATTCGCCGGTTCGCTGTTCTACACATGTCGGAGCGACATTGAATCCAGTGAGCTATTAGCCAGACCGAGGCTCACAAATGCCGGACTGAGCCTATCACAGTAAATATATCACCAGAGCGCACATATGAAACACCGGACTGCACCCACTCTAGTGAGCTATTCGTCGGTCCGCTGTTCTACACAAGCCGGAGCGGCATTGAATCCAGTGAGCTATTGGCCGAACCGAGGCTCACAAACGCCGGACTAAGCATATCGAAGTCAATATATCGCCGGAGCGCGCATATGAAACGCCGAAGTGCACCCACTCCATTGAGCTATTCGCCGGTCCGCCCTTCTACACATGCCGGAGCGGCATTAGCTATTCATCGGACTGAAGCTCACAAACTCCGGACTGGTTGACATTAGCGCCGATCCGATGTTTTTAAAATGCCGGAGTGTCCATGAATCCAATGAGGTATTCACCGGACTGAGCTAGTGAAGTGCCGGATTGGCCTTTCATCCAGCGAGTTGAGTGCCGGACTGCTATGAATGAAGTGCCATAGTAGCTTCATCATTTGCCAGAGCGTGTTCCATAAGTGCCGAAGTTCCTTCTATAGGTGCCAGAGCACATTTTACAAGTGCCAAAGCACATTTTACAAGTGCCAGAGCACATTTTATTCAGGAAGAATAATGCCGGATTGCTATGCATGAAGTGCCGAACTTCTGGGAAGAAATATGAACATGCAACAACAATGATTAATTTCCAATGGATTGGGCTATGTATTGGCCTATGAACAAGTGCTTATGCAATGATCCAAGAAAAATGAATCATCAACAATTTTATCATACCAATCTTTCAAACTCATTCATATCAACATTTTCAAAATAGGAACTACATTGATAAGGTTACAAACTCGTTGGCCTATGCTTGACCAAGTTTCAAAGCAGGAACTACATTGATAAAGAACACCTTGAGTAGTTTGCAAATTTCATTTAAAGGGTATTGCTATTAGATTTTCGTTAACTGGCTAGTATGACAACAAAAAGCACTTAAAAGGGTATTGCTTCCATTAACATAATGACAACAAAAAGAATGTACATTTCATTAACTGGCTACTATGATAGAGTATCTTCAAATGTACAAAAGAACTTAACATCTATTTCAAAAAAGGTTCATAACCTTTTCAATTTACATTTGTTTCAAAAAAATACATAATTCTCACTTTCTTCACCTCAATCATTTCTTTGGCCAACTTGCAATACCCTTGCCTTTATCATTTTTACTCTTTGTTCTCCTCTCATTTTCCTCATCAGTCTCGCTCTCTCTTTCCTCTTCTCCACCCTCAGTCTCTCTTTCCTCATCTCCACCATCTCCCTCTTCAGTCTTGCTTTCCTCATCTCCACTATCTCCATCATGGCTCTCGTTTTAATCATCTCCACCATCTGTCTCCTCGCCCTCACTCCCATCATCTCCCTCCACCATCTCCTTGGCACTATCTATAGAAGTGTTCTGCACTAACAAATCGTAGGTCATCTGTACCAAACGTTTGGATTCCCCTGCTATTACTTCACTACTAAGTGCAGCTCGTAGCATCCCTATACATGTTAATCGCTGTAAGTAGACAATAAAAATAATATAAATAAGAGAAAATTGCTAAAAACCCACTAGAATATACTCTATAGACACTCTTCTCCCACCCCAAAATTTTCTCACTACTTTTTATTCAAAATCAACTTTGATAACTAAAAACCCCCAACCTAAAAAACATAAAATTCGGACCCTTTTACCCCTTTTTTCTCTTTAATTAACCTTTGTTATTTTTTTACCCTATTCTTACGCCCCTTTGCCCCTGCATTTTTTACCTGCGAACCTGCTTCTCCTTCATCAGCCCTGTTTTGCCCGCGCATTTTTTACCCTGCGCACCTGCTTCTCCTTCATCATCCCCTGCCTTAGTATTGACCTATTGTTCGTCAACATGATTCGAACTCGAGGTCTCCCTCTCTTTAGTCTTCTATGCCCTACAAAAGATTTGAGCAAGGAAGGCCCCACACTCTTCAAAGGTGAGTTCTTATCTCCCTCTTTTTCTACAAGGCCCATTATGATTTATTTTTTTATTCTCTCGCTACTTTCTCTCTCTCTACTTAAGCCAAAACTCTACTTCTCTCTCAATCTCTCTTTTAGGAAGGCCTCACTCACTCACTCTCTCTCACAAAATATCACATTTTATTTTCTCTCTCTACAAGGTCCCATAACATTGTCTACAATCTCTACGAATTTTCTACAAAGGTCCCACAGAACACTGATCCCATCACAGGCCGAGCTTGATTTTTTGAGGACCAGGTATGAAAAAATAGTCAATTAAATATTTAAAAACAATTTTTTGAATGCTATTTATGTTGTAACTTCAACTTTGTCGGTAAAGCTTGGCATGAAAACATTTTCCTTAATCATATGAATTAACTTCAATTTTGATAATGTTATTTATGTTGTAACTTCAATTTATGTTGTTTTTTACCAAAAGGTAGATGTAAATGTATCCCTAAAATATGTTGTTGGGCTTTTATTTAGCCACATTGGCTGTATTTAATTTGTCATTGACAAATGAAAGAATGGATAGGTGATTCTTAAGATGTATTGACTTTTTATTCTTAATTTGTTATGATAAATGGCAGACAAAACTCAGGTATATGCAATAAAAAAATGCATAGGTAATTTGTTTTTGACAATGAATTTTGTTTGCCATTTATCATTTTGCATTGTCTGTATTTCCGCTGGGGTAAGTCACTTGGAACTTGAATTCAATTATTTGATTCTGGGTTCAAAGATGTAGTATTTGATTATTGTTACTTTAGTATTTGATTATTGCTACTTACCCCACAAAAATGGTTGCTTATTTCTGTCTAATTTTATCCAAACCAAATTGGTTACAATACAAGTTCATGTTTTCTAATTTTGTCAAAGGTATAGTGGAATCTTTAGTAATTTTGATGTTTGTCTCTTCAATTTCTAATGTGGCTTTAGCCATCATTGAAAAAGTAATGGAAAAGTGCCCTATTTTGGTATTTTGTCTCTTCTTTTTAAAGAAGATTCGGAGCGCTTCTGGTTCATTATCATCTTAAATCAATGGCTATCTTCCAATTTATGAAATTAAGTGCCCTATTGCTGACAATCGATGTTGCCCTTGATAACTTGTTATCTTGTTATACTTTGTAATTTTTACCATATGAGCATGCTTCACTGCACGAAACATGTCAGATCCCCAACTTTCCATCATTTAGGGGAACCCAGGTAGTCTATATAGATCAATCCCTCTATGTGATATTATCTATAATATCTAGATTCATTTCCCCTATTCATTATAGAATTTCTTAATAAATCTCTTAAAGAAATTTGCAGAGCTATTATTAAAATAGCATTTATTATTAAAAAATAACAAGCATATGGCAAGTTCAAGGCTAGTCTTTAAGATGTTATATATGTAAGTTACTACAAATATTGTGCAGGACATAAGAAAATGAGTGATAGCATAGTAATTTATTGCATTTTCAGTGGAGAACTCCGAATAATTATCGATGGAACTTTAGATTATATTAGTGGTGATGCATTTACCTTTTTTACTAGATTGTAGAACTAAGTTAAATGACATGCGAAAATACGTAGTAGAGCGTTTCTCATTTGATATCACTGAGGTATTTTATCTCGAAAAATAAGAGATTTATGGTGAACCATTCATTGACGATGATATTGTTAGGATATTAAACGCACATGAAGGGGAGAATCAAGTGTTTGTCTTTGTAGTTCATGGAAGTGAACGTAGGGGTTGAAGTACTTCACATAATACTATGGTAGTGGAAGAGATCAGACTCCCACAACCCTCTAATGAAAGTCTCTTGGTCTGAACAAAGCAATGCATCAAGGTTGCTTGGCACTTGGGAGGATGCACTTATTGGGGTAGGACAACAGTTTGAATCTTTATAAGATTTCCACAAATGGTGTAGCAAGTTTGCTATAACAAACCATTTCGCATACTGTCTCCTTAAAAACGAGGGGTATCGCATAAGGGCAAAATGTAAAGGTGATGGATGCAATTGAGAGATATATGCTGCAAAGCTTGGCATGACAAATGTTTTTAGAATCCAAACATGAAAAAAAGATCACTCATGCAATATTGGGACAAGCAATGATGTATAGAGAAAAGCTCCACGAAAATTTGTTGCATCCTTAATCAAAGATAAATTAAGTGACACTGTGCATTATAAGGCTAGAGATATCATGAGTTATTTGTATCGAGATTATGGATTAGAAGTACCTTATTGGAAGGCTTGACGGGAAAAAGAAACGGCCATCAAAGACATACATGGTTCGCAAGAGGAGGCATACAACCAATTACCAGCATATATAAACCGTGTGATGGAGATGAATCCTGATAGTTATGCGACATGACAAGTATGGTCGGGAGGCAGATTTTTTCGATTATTCTTAAGCTTTTATGAGTCAATACATAGTTTAAAAAATGGATGTCATCGACTTCTATTTCTCGATGAGACATCACTAAAGGCACGATACCTTAGGACTCTATTTACTGTCAATCACTCGATGGGGATGGACAAATGTTTCCCGTTGCTTTCGCAATTGTGAATGCCAAAAATACTGATAACTGGTTATGGTTAATGGACTCTAAATATTACTATTGGGACGGATCGTTAAATCATTTTTTTGTCAGATAGACAACCTGGTCTAGTGGATACTGTCTGTCAAGTTTTTGATAATGCTCATCATGCCTTCTGTGAGCGTCATTTAGCGGAGAATTTCAAGAAGGAAGTAAAACACATACCTAATGATGTTAAGAAAGCAGTTGTATATATCTTTATCGGAGCATGTAGAACATATAGGCAGCAAGAGTATTTTGATAAGATGATAGAAATTAGATCACTTTCAGAGGACGCATTCCAATGATTCATAGAAGCAGCACCAAACCATTGGGCTACATCACAATTTAGGGGTAAGCGATATGACCAAGTAACAACCAATGTAGCTGAGTCATATAACAAGTGGATTTTAGAAGCACAAGATATGTCAATTCTCTAGTGTGTTGACTTGATTAGAAGACAAATCATGGAACTAATAGCCACTCGCAGCTTGAAAACTGAAATCTGGACTACAACACTTACCCCAAACGCTCAAAATAAACTAAGAAATATCATAAAGCAATCCCTTTCTGTGAGGGTCACGGTGGCATCAAATGGAGTAGTGTATGAAGCAAGGGGTGATCGCATGAATTATACGGTAAATATTGTTGCACGCGAATGTGAATTCCGGGGTTTGCAAATAACATGTTTGCCTTGTGAGCATGCTTGTAAAGCCCTACAAGTAATTAAAAAGGATCTTGTTGACTGTTGTAAAGAATATTTCACAATTGAAAAATTTCGTGAAATATATTTCATACCTATCATGTCAGTTTCCTTGATCGACTTGTCTGGGCATAGTTTATGTAGACTGCTACCTCCAGAGGGAGAAAGAGTGCTTCCACCTACTCAAGGCGCCCACATGTAAAGCACCCACCTGAATGAATATACTTGTATTTATCTAACTTTTTTATTCTGTATTTTAAATTTTTAACACCCCCTTGTTGGAAAAGTAGTGTTGTTTGATTTTATTTTTATCTTTTTTTGCTTTTCTCAACGAATTTCTTTTGAACGCTAGTTGTAAACTGGAAGACTTCATAAAAGAGTTGTGTATTGGATGTGCTGCAAAAGTGTTTCTTTCAATGACTAAGAGAAATGAGTGAGAGACCCTTCAAATTGGAACCTCTATTTAGTTGTTTGAGATATGCATTTTTAAGTGAGTTTTTTGAATATTTTTTATATATTTATGAGTGACATTGACGAATTATTGATAAAATTCCATTATTGTGGATTTATACATTTCTGGCATTTAAAAATGAGGGCATTGTTTATTCCTGTTGGAAATTTTATACTTGTAATTATCTATCTTTTTATTATGTATTTTAAATTTGTAACACCCACTTGTTGGAAATTTTGTTATTACATATATTAATGGTGTTTGATTTTAGTATTTGTTCCACTTATGTTAAGTTTATGCTTTTGGGGCACATATATTTATGGAACAGCATGTTCACTCATAGATATAGAAGTACTCCCATATGCCTCCCCGGCAGTCGCAATCAAATGTGCCCCCCTCGCAGGTTAGGATGATGAGAGGAAGTTGGTATGTTATGTATATTAGTTTTCATTGATAATTATCTATTCAAATCAGTTATTTATATTGTTTTTTATTGTCTATTTGTAGCGATTAACCTATATAGGGATGCTAGAAATTGCACTTCATACTGAAGTATTAGCAAGAGAAGCTAGAAATTATGTACAAGCGGCTCACGATCTGGTATTGCAGCACACTCCTATAGAGAATGTCACGGAGAATATGAAGGGAGATAGTGGAAGCGAAGGCGAGGGGAGAGATGGTGGAGATGACGAAGGCGATAGCGAGGAGGAAGAAAATGGAGATGAGGAAAACAAATATGTAGAGGAAGATGGTGGAAATGAGGAAAAAGAGACCGAGGATATGGATGGTGGAGATGAGGAAAGAAAGAGCGGGACTAATGAGGAAAATTAGAGGAGAATAAAGAGCAGAAATGACAAGGGCAAGGGTATTACAAGTTGACCCAAACAATGGTTGAGGCAAGAAAGTGAATATATCTTATATTTTTTGTTATAAAAATGTAAATTGAAAAGGTTATGAACCTTTTTTTTAGACATATGTTAAGTTCTTTTTCTTTTTTTGAGACATATGTTAAGTTATTTTTGTACAATTGAAGCTACTCTATCATAGTAGCCAGTTAATGAAATATCGACTTTTGTTGTCGTTGATAAATTTTAGATGATGGAATATGTGGTGGTTGATAATCAACAAACAATCTCAACAGATTTTTCAATTCATTTGTTGGTTGATAATCATTAATTGTCTCAATAATATGGTGGTGGATAAATTTTAGATGATGGAATATATGGTGGTTGATAATCAAAAAACAGTCTCAATGGATTTTTCAATTCATTTGTTGGTTGATAATCATTCATTGTCTCAATAAATATGGTGTGGATAGATTTAAGATGATGGAATATATGGTAGTTGATAATCAACAAATAGTCTCAATGGATTTTTCAATTCATTTGATGGTTGATAATCATTCATTGTCTCAATCATATGTTGGTGGATAAATTTAAGATGATGGAATATATGGTGGTTGATAATCAATAAACAGTCTCAATGGATTTTTTAATTCGTCTGATGGTTGGACCACAGATTTGATAATAAAGATGATCATTCATTGCTCATTCATTGCCCATCAAATAGTTTGGACCACCATTCATAGCAATCCGGCACTTATAAAGTGCACTCTAGCACTTCCTTAAATTGCTCCGGCAATTTCATAATGCACTCCTGCATACCACGCATAGCGTTCCGACAATTGGTGAATAGCGATCCGGAGATATGCTTATGGTCACTCCGGCACACGCACCATTGCTGTCCGGAGATATGCTTCCTAGAATTCTAAGCACTCCGGCACACGCACCATTATGGTCCGGAGATCTGCTTTCTGAAATTCTAATTACTCCGACATGCGCACCATAGTGGTCTGGAGATAGCCTCTCTGGACTATTGGTCACTCCGGCACGTGCACATTTTGACCTGGAGATATGCTTCCTAGAATTCTAAGCACTCCGGCCTGCGCACATAGCGGTCCGAAGATATCTTTTATGGACATATGGTTACTCCGACACACGCATCATTGCAGTCCGAAGTTATGCTTCCTGGAATTCTAGGCACTCAGCATTTGAACCATAGCGGTCCGGAGCATGGTGTTCTTGGAGTCATAGCCTGTCCGGTAAACGTAGCACGATAATTCGATGTTTTGTTTCCTAGATTTATAGCCACTCCGGTGATGGGAGCAAGGCAGTCTAGGGATTTGGTACCGGTATTTGCAGTCACTCTGGCAGGGTCAGCATATAAGTCCGGCAGTTTGTTCCTGTTTCATGTTACCCTGGCACATTCATGTGGCAGTCCGGTAATGTGCTTACTGGCCTCATCGACACTCCAGCAATATAACTGTGGCACTTCGGCGAAGTGTTTCCTTGAGCCATTGCACTCTGGCATAGTCATGCGGTAGTTTGGCAAAGCGAGGGCACTCTGGCATAGTTTGCATGCGATTCGACGACTGGCTTCCTGGTTTGAAGGCACCCCGACACATTCATGCAGCAGTCCGGTGAGAATTTCCCTGGGTTCAAGCCACTCCGGCATTTGATGGTAGCAATCCAGTGTTTTGGTCGATCATTCCGGCTTTTACCATATGCGTTCCGGCATTTTTGGAACGGTTGAAAAAGAACTCCAACGTTTTAGAGCTGCGGTCCAGTGTTTAGTTAACTCGAGTAGCATGTCCAGCAGTTTGTTGTCTGGTTCCGGCATGTTGTAATCTGCGGTCCAGCGTTAGTTAACTGCGGTCTAGCGTTAGTTAACTGTGGTCCGGCGTATCTCACTCTAAGTATACAGTCTGGTATTTCATTAAATCAGACCGGCTTATGTGGTTAGTCCGGCAAATAAGTACCATGGTCCGACGAATGTATTGTTTTTAATGCGACGTTTGTACGGTGAAAGTACGGATAAGGGTACTTTGGTCACAAAATTTACAACTTTTTTAGTTTGGGGGGTTTTAGTTTTAAAAGTTGGTTTTGAATAAAAAATAGTGAGAATATTTTGGGGTGGGGGTAGAGTGTCTATAGAGTATATTCTAGGGTTTTTTAGCAATTTTCCCTATAAATACTACTTTTAATAGATAATTATTTTAAGTCAATAAAAACTAAAATACATAAATGAAATAATATACCAATCTTCTCTCGTCATCATGGCCTGCGAGGGGGGGCCACATGGGAGTATTTCCATATCTATGCGTGAACATGTTGTACCATGCCATATAATCTTTTGTAGGCGTTCCACCATATTTATCAGCGGCTGCCTTGACAACATTGCGTTCTCGTTGCCGTCAATCGCTTATCTCACTAGCCAACTCATCAATCCAACTAGTGGGGTGTAGACCGATCTTCTCCCTCCTCTCCCACTTAAGTAGCACAACATGAATAACTTGTAACTTCTCAAATTGTTGTAGCACACGGTCCGGCATATAATACTCTGCAATGTGGAAACTTATTAGATATGATCGGCACAACGCGCTTTCTTTACTGAGTGTATCTAATAAGTTGTAATCCTCATATGGTTGTCAATTCACCTACAACAATAACATAACACAATATAGTTAATGAGTCTTTGCATTAAACACTGTCAATTGAGATGTCTTAAAAAAACATAATATTAACCATATCACTTACAACAAAAACATAACACTAATCATATCAATTGAGATGTTATCAAATGTTGTTAATGGGTTTTTGCAGTGTGGTTGTTTCTTCCACTTGCAAGCTCTAGCATTTATATGGTGATAGTTTTAGGTTTGGTGCCTATAACTGCGAAATGCTTATAGATCCAACACTGCACAAAAAAGAAGAAGTAGAAGTATTAGTTTGAAGCCAAAAAGATTGCAAATATGTAAATATTGACTAAAGAAATGTCAACATTACCTGTAGTAGTGTTGTTGACCCACTAAAATATGTATCCTCGTTCACAACCATAGACAATGAACTATACAAGAATGCAAGTGCTGCTGCACCCCATGCATACGTCCCAGCCTCATCGAGATCTAGAAATAGTTGTAGGTAACTTATAAGCGTGGACCCTTGAGATGCATCGAAAAATATCGTTGTGCCGACTAAATATAGAAGATAAGCTCAAGTGTGTTGAAGGAGTTTTAATTTGGTAGGCTTTTTTGGTAGTTGACTGAATTTCGTCTTCAACCATGTATGTTTAAGACAGCTTAATTTATCGCCTTTAGGGCAATCTCCCGAATACTCCATGATGAAACCTTGTAGTCTATAGGTCTGATGCTGGTTACAAGCTCTCCTGTCACAAGTATTCTTAATATATGCCATACATCGTATAAGGTTGATGTCATCTCACCAACAGTCAAACGTGCAGTATTTGTCACCTTGCACCATTTCCCTATAAAGGTCCTCAATAAATTGCAATCGATATTGGAGACCCCAATGTCTATCAAAGAGCTCAATTTGGTCTTCTCGACCAAAGCTACCTGTCGTAGATCTAGCTTCCATTTTCCTAGGGTCTTAGTTGATTCATTAATAAGGAAAATTTTTTTCTTCTGAAATGAAGTTCAATAAGAAATGACACACATTAGTCATAAACAATATAAAAAGTATCTAATTAATGAAAATCATGAAATAAAATAAATAGACTATCATACATTTTCCATTTGATCGAACAGAGTGGATGGGTCCCTTGTTCCTCTTGACTGTTTGGGTCTTGCATCTTTAAATCTATTTATATTATCAGAGTTTTACATGTGCACATCACATCAATTAAGATGATATGTACATATGAATTGGTAATAAAAACAAAAAAGAGAATAATGAATGTAATAACAAAATAATAATAATAATGAATGTGCCCCAAAAGCGCAAAACAACTAATAATGAATATAATATCAAAAAAGAGAATAATATATGTGTCCCAAAGTGGACGGTCCACAAATTAAAAAGTGGGTGCTACAAATTAAAAGTGGCTGTTATAAATTAAAAGGACCAAATAAAAAACACCAGTATTTCCCACAAAGTGAGTGTTACAAATTAAAAAGACCAAATAAAAACAAATAAGTACAACTACATGCTTTCATGTGGGTCATGTTGCCATGTTATAACCTGTTCCTTTGCACCAATTACAGTGAATAGCTTGTACCGGTACTTCTTGTGACTCGATACGCTTCTTTAAGTTGGCCAGGGGGACGTCTTGAGTGAGATGAAAACACTCTTACTTCCTCTAAAGGAAGCTGTTCACGTAAACTACGGCTAGACAAGTCAATCAAGGTAACTGGCATGATAGGTACAGAATATGTTTCATAGAATTTTGTAACTATGAAATATTCTTTACAAACGTCAACAAGATCTCTATTCATTACTTGAAGAGCTTTATAAGCATACTTATAAGGCAAACCTGTTATTTGCCAACCCTGACATGCACATTCTCATGCAATAAGATTTACCGTATAATTCATGCGATCACCCTTGCTTCATATATTGCTCCTTTTGATGCCACAGTTACCCTCACGAAAAAGGATTACTCAATGATTTTTGTTAATTCGTTTCACCTTTCAAACTGCGAGTGGCCATTAGTTCCATGATTTATCTCCTAATCAAGTCAACACATTAGAGAATTAGCATATCTTGTACTTCTAGAATCCACTTATTATATGACTCAACTACATTAGTTGTTACTTAGTCATATCGATTACCCCTGAACTGTGATGTGACCCAACGATTTGGTAATGCTTCCATGAACCACTTGAATGCATCCTCAAAAAGTGATCTAATTTCCAACATCTTATCAAAATAGTCTTGCTGCTTATATGCTCTACATGCTCCGATAAATGCACATACAACTGCCTTACTAACATCATTAGGTATGTGTTTTACTTCCTTCTAGAAATTTTCCGTTAAATGACACTCACAAAAGGCATGATGAGCATTCCAAAAAACTTAACAGACAATATCAACTAGACCAAGGTGTCTATTTGACAAAAATGTGATTTCAAGATCTTTAGATATTCCAGAAACCACGTACCAATTATCGGTACTTTCGGCATCCATAATTGCGAATGCAACAGGAAACATTTGTCCATCCCCATCGAGTGAGTTGGCAGCAAGTAGAGTCCCAAGGTATTGTGCCTTCAATGATGTCCCATTGAAAAATATAAGTGGACGACATCCATTTTTTAAGCCATGTATTTATCCATGAAAGCTTAAGAACAATCCACGAAATCTACCTCCTGGTCATCCTTGTCATGTAGCATAACTACCATGATTCCTCTCCATCATATGGTTTATAGATGCCGGTAACTGATTGTATGCCTCCTCTTGTGAACCATGTATGTCTTTGATGGCATTCTCTTTTTCTCGCCAAGCCTTCTAATAGGGTACTTCTAATCCATAATTTCAAGACAAATCACTCATGATTTCTCTAGCCTTGTAATGCGCAGTGTCACTTAATTTATTCTTGATTAAGGATGCAACAAAGTTCTGTGACGCTCTTCTTTATTCATCATTGCTTGTCCCAATATTGCATGAATGATCACTTTTCCATGTTGTGATTTGAAAAACATTCGTCCTGCCTCCCATTTGCATCCATCACCTTTGCATTTTGCCTTTATACGATACCTCTCATTTTTACCAAGACGGTATGCGAAATGGTCTGCTATACCAAACTTGCTAAGGGCTTTTCAGAAATCTTCTAAAGATTCAAATTGTTGTCCTACCCCAACAAGTGTATCCTCCCATGTGCTAAGCAACCTTGGTGCATTGCTTTGTTCAGAACCAGATACCAAAATATTTGAGGGTTGTGGGGATCTGACATCTTCGACTGCCATTGTATTATGTAAAGTACTTCCACAAGTACGTTCACTCCTATGAAATATATACACTAACACATTTAAGAAAGCTTTTTGTAATAAGAATTGCTACTAAGAAAATAAAAAAACAATCAAAGTAAGGCTTGGAACGGGAAAAAAATTTTATTTCTTATTATAAAATTTAAAGCTTCAAACTTAGTGTAGATCAAACGTATCCATAAACACTTGAATATCTTGAAAATTGACGGTCCAAAAAATGCATTACAAGATGCACTATTTCCAATAGTTGAAATCCCTTTTTTCTCATGTCCATACATCTTGAGATTGAGATGATAGATCTGAGGATTTTTGGGCATCAAAACAACCTCTTCTAGTGAATTTTTGATGTGTGTCCTAATTTGATTGTTTATGACCTTACCATTATATAAACATCTTCCCCAAAAAAAAAATGGAATGAAATCACAGTGCAAGATGAAGATTTAGTCAAGGGCTTACAATCAGCTATTAGCTCAAGTAAAGGAAATTTTGAATTCAATTCTAGGGCCAGTTTGGAAGCTCGCATAACTCTACTAACATCTGGGATAATTGTATGTGAGAAAAAGGAGCTTTTTTTTGCAAGCAGGCAGGCAAGGGAAAATGGCATTTTAGTAAGCAGATGAACACACCGAAACCAGCCCTTACACAACAATTTCTTTCTACAAAGAACTCTATCCCTCTTGTCATGCTTGAACCTCTTACCAGTGGGACACAAATAAAGAAGTAGAATACGAAAATTATAGCAACATAGGTTTGATAAGGCTTCAGCCCCAATTGTTGAGATAGGGCAGCAGCCATATATGCTACCCATTTGTTGGAATGCAAAAGATCACTCACAAAACTAGAGGTAAAAACAGGGGCTCCCAGTCCCTCAATCACATCCATATCTTAAAATGACAAATACAGATAAAATGACAATAATTTTAACAAGAGCTAGGCAAATTTAAGAAAGATTATTGTAAACAAGAATTGCTACTGAATTTGAACAAACTAAATATTGTGGATCAACATCTATAAGATCAACATAATACAGAAAAAAAAAAGCCAAAAATTAGTACCACCAATAACATTCATACATTAAAATGACAATAGAGAGACATTGACAATACCCATAAAAAATTAAGAAAAAAAATCAATACATCTTAAAAATTTCCTATCAATTCCGTCAATTGTCAATGACAAATTAAATACAGCCAATATGGCTAAATAAAAACCTAACAAAATAATTTAAGGAAAGGTTGTCATCCACATTTTCATAAGAAACAACATAAATTTCTACACAACTAACAAGCTATTGATGCACATTTTCACTTCAGAGGATTAACGAACACGTTTTCACATTCCAATCTTTAACCGCAAAGTAGAAGTTACATCATAAATATTAAATAAAAAATATTTTAAAATATTTAATTGAACTATTCTTTCACACCTGAGCCTCAAAAATCGAGCTCAGTCTGTGATGGGCTTTGTTTCAATATAGTTGTGCTATGTGGAACCATCGTAGAGGCTCATGGGACCTTCGATTGTAGAGAGAGTGAGAGAAAAACCTTGAGATGGACAGTAACACCTTCAAATGTAGAGAGAGATTCGATTGTAGAGAGAGATGGTGATAAAAAAGGGGTTCTTTGTAGGAGAGAGTGAGTGAGTAAGGCCTTGGTAGAAAGAGCAATTGAGAGAAAAAGAAGGAGAAGGAGAAAAGTAAGTGGGAAAACCGTGAAGAGGGCCTCTGAGTTTTTTTACAAATCGAGAACCTAATGGGGAAACCGTGAGGAAGAAGGAGACGCCAATGGGAAAAACCGCGAGAAAGAAAGACAAGGCAATGGGAAAAACTGTGAGGAAGAAGGAGACGCCAATGGGGAAAACCGCGAGAAAGAAGGACAATGCAATGGGGAAAACCGCGAGGAAGAGAAGCTGGGGAAAATCGTGGGAAAAACCGCGAGGAAGAAAGAAAGGAAACGGCGAAGTCAAGAGAGGGAAAATAACATAGTAAAAATTGGGTAAAGTGAAAAACGGGGGGTAATTTTATCTTTATTTATTTTTATTTTTTTTAGGTTGAGGGATATTAGTAAAAAAAGTTACTTTTTAAAAGAAATAAGTAAAGATTAAGGCGGGGGTAGAGAGTCTAAAAAGCTCAATTTTGAGGGGTTTCAATAATTTTCCCAAGATTCTATGCCCCTGAGGCGCCATTTTGGAGAAAAATGACAATTTTGTCCCTTTCGGTTTAGAATATCCTCCACTCCAAACGGTATCTATTATTTCGGGATTTTCACTCTTCCTCTGCTTAGTGTGAAGGAGTTACTGATTGGGGAAAACCACCGTCGATATGGTGTATTTCATAAACCACTAAATTGGCCCAAGTTTTCCTTTCAAATAATGCGAATTTCTGTTCTTTTCCTGTACTTACCGAACTTATCAATTTAAAAGAGCAAATGATTCTGCAATTTCAGTCGGCAAATCACTCTAATCACAATTTCCCTATTGCTTTCCAAATATGACCAAATATGAATTTCTCCCTTAGAACATCATTCCAAAAATTGCACATAGTTCAACAAATCGGTCATTAATCACAAATAGAAAAATTTAGTCATCGGCAACGTAGTCACTCTGTTTATCTTCTCTGTTGCCATTGTGGATCCAAATGAAACAAGCAACATGCATAGCTACAAATATAGAAAAGAACTTACAGAATACCAAGGGTGCGTTTGATGGTGCAGAAAGCGTAATAATCGATTAAGCTTCTATGTTACATGATAACTTTTTATTTAGGGGAAATATCCTATAGCCCTATTACCCGTCTCCCAATTTTCCTCTTAAAATCAAGGAAACTAGCACCGTGGGAGAGCAGTTAATGATGCCTCACCGACTCAAACGTGCAAAAGAAAATGAATAAACAATATCAGATAAAATTACCATCAAACAAAAATGACACATCCACATCACATTCTTACAAAAAGATCACTCCTTTTGTAGTATTCCTGTGCAAAAGCAACATATATGAGGAGTTCAGAGAGAGAGAGTGCGTGAGATGGCACCCATCCTAGTATTTCCTCTTCCTAATCTTGAAGCTACATGACCGAATGATATCATCATCAGTTTTCAGTCTTGTCTCCAGAGCAGCCACTGATTCAGGCTTCGTGAAGTAAGTGAAAAGGAGGTAGATTCCATCCAAGTATGTGTTAGTCTCCCCTGCCTTGTTCTTCTTCTTAATGCTGTATGCAAGAGGTATGACCCCCCTGTTGAAAACCTCCACGTACATGCCACCTCCAGCAACCAACAACTGAAATTGCACAAACAACAGCGAGAACCTCCTCAGAGAGAGAGAGAGAGAGAGATGTTGTGTCTCCATAGTCGTTTCAAATCTTATAAGAGCATTGGTATCAGTTCGAAGCACTACAGATTTTCAAAAACCACGCATTAGGCTAAAAATTTAAGGAGCATGTACAACATATGGCAAAAGCCTGAGGATGAGAGAATTCTCACAGCAAAGAACTCCTAATTGCCAAAGACAAGGAAATGGGAGGGAAATAGGGTAAAAGGAAATAAATAAAACAAAGCAGGAAATTTCAATTTAATTGGAACAAAAGGTAAACAAAAAAAAATAACTCAATCAATCCTATGCTACCGTTTATGCATCACATTCCTTTGACAACAGATGATATTTCAGGCAAGAAATATGTCTTATGGATTTTGGCCACTCCAGCAATTGTGTCATGCCAGGAAATACTAGTATTTTCCCATATACCACATTGGCGGTTACAGTATCGACATTGTCAACTGCAAATGGATTTTGGCAACTCTAGCAATTGTGTCATGCCAGAAAATACTAGTATTTTCCCATATACCACATTGGCTGCTACAATGTCGACATTGTCAACTGCAAAGGATTTCAAAACCACCCTTTCACTCTATTAATAGAACTTACTCGTCCTCCTGAGCTGATAGATGAGGATGTATCAGGTCCTTTATCTCAAATTCATGCATTCTATAATTTTGGGACCCATATCTTTTGATTTTATTTCATAATGCCCATAAAAAACACATGATCATGTGTTGGAATAGTTCCAAATGGGTAAATTGTTAAACAGTTCATCTCTCATGCGTATACTGATAAATTTCCCTTTATGAATGACCATTCAGGATCCAGGAGGATTTACCTGTCTTAATTTAACCCATAAATGAATACATGTTTCCTCATTAAAACAATTTAAACTATTGGGTTTAGATACCAATCAAAGAAGGAAAGAAAGGAAAAAAAAAAGAAAGAAGAAAGATCTAGGGCATAGAAATAATACAATGGTCGGTTGGCTGTAATGAACTTTTGCTGTCTTTATTTTGCATGTTGCCTGAGCAAAGGATTTTCAAAAAAATTTCCTTCCCCCATATCCAGCTCATTAGTTACTTATATTAAAAAGATTGAGAACTTTAATAACCTGATTCTTTTGAAAAAGCTGAGACTAATGCCACGATTTGGGAAGCAGTAATCTTAAGATTAAGAAAGAAGTTCACCCTAAATTCAGGCAATAATCTAGTGGAGCACAGTGGATAGTGCTAGGCAATTGGAAAAGGCTTCAACTACATGTGACAAATCTGATGAAACTAATTATTCAAATGCTTTAAAAAACTTAATTTTACAGCCATCAACATAATCCTTGCTCTGGCTAAACAAATGGACTCAATGTTGTTCATTGAGAGCTGAATAGGAAGTGTATCACCTGGCTAAAATGAAATAGAGGATCACAAAATGCATGCTTAATAAAGAATGATATTTATGGATTGAAACAAACCAACAAGACATAATCTGCAAACTTCCCTAGTACTCTAAACTCTCAAGGATGGAGGATATGAACAGGTGAGCAGTGGCTCAGTCTTTGCTTGGCAAAATATTTGACAAAGGTGTCACGCTTGTTTTTCTCTACATAGATGACACCACCATCACAGGAAGGGCCAGAAGTGACATTCAAGAGCCAAAGCTTCTGTCAAACTCAACCATCTATTTTTGCTGAAGTAATTTTATATTAATTGTGGGTAAAATGTATAGCTTGTATCATATCATGGTTAAAAAATGGTAAGTGGTGAGAGATACATATATGTTGCTGTGAGTTAGTGTGAAGTTACAATATTGTTTTTAGCAATTCTAAGGGGAACCACTTGGGGCAGGGTCTCCACACGGTGAGTGTCTGCGCACAGCCCTTGCTGCGATGGTCCCTCCATGTGTGCTTGAAGATGACATGCAGGTTTTGACAGCTTGAAACTTTTGTCAAAAGTTGGTTCAAGACTCGAAGGGCATTTGGCTTCTTTCTTGGCCCAATTTATTCCATCCTAGGAGTCTCCTACCACTAGAAGAGAGAGGACCCAAGCAGGTGTCGAACATTTTAAATCCTGTTAAAAGCACTTGTGCCCCTGCCCAATCTGGTCTCGAACATTTTGAATCCTGTTAAAAGCACTTGTGCCCTTGCCCAAGTGGCATTAGCGAAGAATATGGGTATGCTGTCACGTTAGTGGTTCCTTAAAATGCCCCCATTCCGACGGGCCAGGGTTGCCAAGAGAGCATCCATCGAAATTGATTTTTATGATATTTGCCTCCAGTAGAATCCAATTGCTGGGGGAGGAGGCTTAATTTCTAGAACAAATAATGTCGTCTTTCCAGCATCCCTCAAGGTTGGATGCTGTGTAGGGGCTGTGTTCTTTTCGATCGGCATGCTCAAAACATGACCAAGGCTTTGATCAAGGATGGAAATTGTGTTCTCTTTCTGTTGTCAAACGATCTACTATTTCTCTCAAGCCAAATGGTCCGAGCCATGGCATGAAGGGAGGCTTGCCACAACATAAGACAATTGACACAAAAGAGAGGGAGTGTAAAGATCGGATAGCTGCTAGACTGAGCTTGATGTCGCCAAGGACCAAGCGAAAATATTTAGGATCCAGCCCCAAAGTCAAAGACTAGCATACAATGAAGGAAAAAGTGATTGCACTTCCTCTTTAGCCTTGCAGACAAGCCATATATTTGGTAGGGAAATTCGTCTCCTCTATGGACGATCCATGTTAACTTTGTTTGGGGTAAACAACCAGTTGAAGGCTTGTATTTTGGTAAGTTGAGGGACAAACCAGACCTGTGGTAGAGGCCGAAGGTTAAGGCCGTTGTAGAAGCCACAGGATGAAGGTTCCCAGATTTGTTTGTCCCTGCCAAAACCTGGGATAATATCCTAGTTACCCAGCAGGGAAGCGATGTCAATGATCTCTTGGTCATCATGGTTTTGCCCAAATATGGGGACCAGACTGTGTGGCCCCCAAGAGTCACAGAGTGGTCAGAAACCAAAGCGTCCTACTGAGTTGCTAGACGGAAAATGTTTGCGAAGACCTCCACTAGCTATTGTATCCCTACTCATTTCTCCTTCCAAAGCCTGGATATAATCCTGGTTACCCAGCAGGGAAGCTAGGTCAATGATCTCCGTCGTTAAGGTTTTGGCCAAAAATGGGGACCAGACTGTGTGACCACCAAGAGTCGCATAGTGATCAGAAACCAAAGCATCCTAGTGGGTTTCTAGAAGGAAAAGGTTTGGGAAGGCTTCCACAAGCTATTGTGTTCCGACCCATTTCAAAAGCCTGATTTGAGAAGGTTGGTGAGATACCGGCAATAGGTTTCCATGTCCCTGAAGCCCTTGGTTAAGGGGGCCCATTGGGGAGCCACCCTGAGGCATCGAGCCCATCTTGTGTTGATAACATCTTGCCCTAAATATCCCTCTTCCATGGCAAATCTCCACCATCATTTGCTTAAAAGGGCTGTGTCATATTCTCTTTTTTTTTTTAACCCCCAAGACCCCACTTTTTTGGGTAGGCAAACAGCTCCAACTCACAAAGCAAAATTTGTGGTGGCTCAGACCCCATGCCATAAAAACCTCTCAGACACTGCTCCAGCAAGTGCTCGACTAAAACATGCATACGACCACTCAAAGAGAATAGCCTGCACTTCGGCCATGCGTCTTCTCTCAACTTTCTCCATGACCCCACCATAAAGGACCTTCAGTGCTTTTCCATGCAAATTAGAAGACCCAAGTGCTAGGCGGGAAGCAAGTCAAAACCGCAACCCACCATTTTGCTAGTTCAAGGTGCAGCTTGGGGGGCAGCATGACCCCAATGGGCTTGGTTTTGGCCATGTTGACTTTAAGCCCAGTGAAGTCAAACCATTTCATGAACAACCAGAAGGGTTCCAACTGGGATGGATATGAGTCACAGAGAAGGAGGGTATCATTTGCGCATTGGAGGTGGGTGATGGTTGGTCCACTTGCCGAGGATGTGATGCCTGAGAGAGAGTGTGTTGTTGCTTTAGAGTTGAGTGAAGCAGGCACTAAAAATATCAGCCACTGCCGCAAAGAGAAAGGGCCACTGCAGATCTCCTTGATGGAATCCCCTAGGGCTCCATTTCGTTCCCTAAAGAAGCATGTCCTAGGAGATGCCTCTCCTGGAATATTATGGGTGCCTGCTGTTTTGATGGCATCTGATAAGAGACCTGGAAGCATGGTTTTAAAATCCGGCCACGTCGTCGCATATGCGGCCGCATCATGCGGTATGTGGTGGGCTCCGCATCAGAACTGACCACATATGCGCTTTTGAACTATGCAGCCGCATTAGGCCGCATCTCGCATCCCACTGCATCCCCTTCTGCCAAATTTTTTTCGATTTTGCCCCTCGAGGAGGGGCAAAATGGTCTTTTTGACCATCCAAAAATGGGAAAACTGGTTTGGGGGGGGGGGGGGTGGGTATTAAACCCCCTAAACGATGATTTTTTGCATCAAATCGAGGGAAAAAAGAATTTGGCGGAAATTTATTTTTCATTCAAAATTGACTCTCAAAATGGATGATTGTATTAAGTTATTAACTATTAACTCTTCTTGAGCTTGACAATTGGTTTGTAATAGCACTATTTTGTGCTTATGGTTGTTGATGGTTGTGCTTATGGTGCAAATTTGTGCTTATGGTTGTTGATTGTTGAATGTTTTATGAAGGTAGTTTCAAGTTTCTAGTTTCTATCAGGGGATAGTGGATAACTGGATTCAGAATATCCGACAGATAAAATTTTTAAAGTTAATCATTAAACTAAAATACCTACTATCACATATAGCACCTCCATATTTTTTTCTATGCATTAACCTATTTTTTTAGATTTTTTAAAAAAAATTTACATTTATTGACCGCATCGTCGCAATGCACCGGCATCCAGGCCGCATCGAGCCTCATCGCCCCCCCCCCCACCGCTTTTGGCCGCATCCTGCATTTTAAAACACTGCCTGGAATATTATAAAATATTATTAATATAAAATTATACAAATACTAGATTATTGTATTGTAATAATATCATTATTGATATCATTAATATAATTTTAATATTACTGCATAATATTATAATATTATTAATATAATTTATTACTAATACAATACATTATTAATAGGGTTATGTTAGGGTCCTCATACATATAAGTATTTACTTAATGTACTCAACAAGTTTAGACACTCAATACCCTTACTCCACCATGTAACAACCTTTTTGCCGAGGGGTATGTTGGTAATTAAATATGGGTAAAATTGAAAATCTTGATAGAAAGAAAAGCATTTATTACCTATAATGGAGGATGACATCATCATTACATCACCCACATGGAGCAATGATAGCTTCTTAAATTTAACCACTAATAAATGCTACTAATTTCTTATAGAAATATCTATCCTGCCCCTCCTATTTACAAAAAGAACCCTTACTTAAAAAAATTTGTATTACAAAACATGGGTATATGAGTGTTAAAAAAAGTTGAGTATATTAAAGAAATACTCATATGTATGAGTACCCTAACATAATCCTAATTAATATAGTAAATATTAATATTATTGTATAATAATAATATCAATAATAACAAAGTATTAATAATATTATTTTAAAAATAACAACAGAATATACTAATAATAAACATCATAACAATATATACATTATAGTAATATATTATTATATACTATAAATAATAGTAGTAGTAGTAGTAGTAGTAGTAGTGTTATTATCATTTTAATGAAATATACATCACTATATTTTGGCCTCAAAACGTGGGAATCTTTATTCCACCTATTTTAGTGGAATACACATCTCCACGTTTTGGCCTCAAAACGTGGATACCGATATCCACATGGAGATTGAAATCCTCTCCATACAGCATCCAAACTACAGAAATGCCCAATATCCATGGAAATGATCCTCCAAAGACCCCTTAACAGGGACAAAACGGGCCCTAAATGAAGGGAAGAAGTCATGAGGACTTCCATTGATAACAATAGCGAAGGCAGAGGAAATGCACACAAAGATCCATTATCTTCATCTTTGGTCAAAACCCATTCGGGCCATGGCCTGGTCTGGGAACTGCCAATGGATGAGATTCATAGGCCTATACAAAGTGCAGCTTGAGGATTAAGTCATTAAACCTGAACTGTTGGCAAAGTGCTTTACTGATGCATTGGAGGGCAATAAGAGCCTCATCTAGGATTTGTCTACCTTGCATGAAGGACCCCTAGGGCACAAAGAGTACCTGGTCTAACACATGATGCAAACAGGTGGCAAAGAATTTGGCCAATATTTTACAGGAGCTGTTGATAAGGACTGATAGGTTGGAAGCCCTTCAGCTCATCGGCCACTTCAATTTTTGAAATATAAACAATAAACATAGAGTTTAGTCCCTTGTGGAATGTTCCCCTTTGCAAGAACTTAATAGCCATGACATCCGGCCTGGTGCAATCCCAGAATTTGTGATAAAGGATCACTGGAAGCCATCGGACCCCTATGCTTTGTCACAACAAAGATCAGCAGTTGCTTTGTGTACCTCAGTCTCTCTGAAGGCCCTCCCTAAACAGCTACCAGACTCCACCGAAAGGGATTTGAAACACAGGTTTTTCATTCAGGATCGAGCGACGGGTTCGGCAGTGAAGAGTCTTGAAGAAATTTGCAGGGATCTCCTTGACTTGGGCCGGATCCTTCTCCCTCTATTATTTGCAGGATGGTGTTCGTCCTTCTACAAGTTGCCGTCTTGTGCAAGGTGGTGTTTCAGTCACCCTCCTTTAACTCCTTGATACAAGACATCTGAACCAGAAGAGTTCCTCTTGTTTGAGAAATATCTGGAATTCCTCTTTGAGCAGTATTCTTCCTGATCCCTCATTGTAGGACAAGATTCTGGACACTTCGATGAGGTTTAAATCCGGGATTTGTTCCAAGCAAAGTTCACTTTTGGGATCCTAAGTGACCAAACTGGTCCGCTGTTTAAGCTTTGTTTTCAAAGATGTGAAACTCAACCATCAAAGTAAAGGTACCTTGGATTTGTCGTCCCTTGTGGAGTTGGGAATTTTGGATGGGTTCACTACGCTCTATCAAGATAAACAATGAGCCAACAATCTTCTAGTGCCTGCTTGGATAGCATTTAAGTCACCCATAAAGCTACTTTAGACGTGCAGCCCTTCTCTTCAGTGTTTGGTGAAGAGTGCTTGGCAAAGTCCTTGGGATGACTTTAGGCGTTACACCCAATGCTGGGGTAAAACTTTAAAAGCTGTTTCCCATCCTCAACACAGTGGCTTGGTGCCACTACTTACATGCTGCATACCTTAGCAAATTGAGAGTTCTACAAAACAAGATTGAAATTGATCTTAAATTTCTTTTTATCCTTGAAATTGATGTTCACTTTAACAGGAACGAGCTTGAAATGGAAAAGTATAATCAATGCAATTAACTACTGAAGAACAAATAGCAAACATACTTGCAGCACTTTCCAAAAAACATAACTATCTTTACCGGCGAGTATCAAGGCTCCAAATATGCACTATTTCATCTTCAGGGGAAGCGTCAGTGCTTTTGCAATTATATAACTCTATGAGTGTTTAGATATTTTTAACATGTTGAAGTTTCCCATATAAGGTATCATATATGTATGCATACCAATGAGATGACAACACAAATGTCCTCTCAAAATTATCAACTTGGACAGGTCTCAAGAAAGCCTCAGATACAACTTAAATATAATTATAAACTAATATAATTATAAACTACAAGATAATCTAGAAAGTGGTTTCCCAATGACAAATATGTTGTTTGATCGATGCAGAACCTTTACTATACATGCTCTCAACATATACCTAGTACACCACCATGGCATAACTTTTTGGGCAAATATAGTTGAAGGGCTCAATAATCTAGGAAAATGACGAGACTGAGAAAGATGCATACATAAACTTTAGAGCTAGGTGGGCAAAGTAGAGATGCACAACTGGAGTTTTATGTGATCGTCGCATACCAATGAAACTGAAAGGGTAGTTCTATAGGACAGCAGTGAGGACCAGCTTTGCTTTATGGGACGGAATGTTGGACGGCCAAGAAACACCATACCCATAAGATGAGTTAAGCAAAGATGACAATGTTGAGATGGATGAGTGGCAAGACAAGAAATGATAGAATTTATAATGAATATATTCGAGAGAATTTAGGAGTGGCTCCAATTAGCAACAAGATGAGAGAAAATGAACTTCGGTGGGTTGGCCATGTGCAGCACAGACCCAGTACAACACCGGTTAGGAGGTGCAATTTGGTTGAAGCGGAAGGCTCTAAATAGACAGGGGGAAGGCCCAATAGGGCATGGATGGAAGTAGTAATAACATATATTGGGACTTATGGTCTTACTGAGGGTATGGCGCTTGATAGAGCAGAATGGTGGAACAGGATTATGTAGTTGAACCCAATAATTGAAATATGGCTCTGACGATGATGATGATGATGATGCTAGTTGAAGGGCTCAAATTATCCTACAAAATCATTAAGGGAAATTTGTCAAAATACCAATAAGAGATTAAGTATTTAACATCTTGTCCAATTGCAACTATTCCAAGTTAAGACCATGTGTTTTTTCATGGGCATTTTGGAATTAAGTGTTCAATTGTTCATCTCTAGTAGGTAATTTGATAAATTTCTTAATCATTAAAGGGCTCAAATGATCTCATTTGTCATTGCAAGGTTTACTTGTTAAGTTCCATTTTGTAAAGGCAACTCCCCCAAACAATGTTAAAATTTCCCAAATGACCACTGTTTAGGGTTGCGAACCCTCCAAAAGTATGGGCATTTTGGTAATTTTACTCGCCTAAGTGGTTCAAGATAGTATAAAATACCCCAATTTGTTTAGGGTTAAGAAAATCGAACAACCAAACGGCCAAAATACTCCTACTTGTTCAGGGTAAGCAATATGGAGCCAGAAGCATTTTTCATTTTGCATTTTGCATTTCTATTTTTCAAACTTGAATAACCAGGGGTATTTTTGTAATTCTGCTCAAGCCACTTAAGTGGGCCAACTTCCCAAAATACCCCTGATTTTTCAGGTTCCCAACCCTAAACAAGAGAAATTTGGGAATTTTTTTAAAAAATTTTGAGGAGGTACCTTTATGAAATGAAACTTACAAAGTAAACTTAACATGGTAAATGGGATCTTATGATGTCATAAGATAATTTGAGATCTTAAATGATGTTTTCCTTAGGTTTTTTGGAAAAATATTATTAAATTGTCAAACCACCTCCAAAATAATCATTGAGGCGGTCAAATCAACAGAATGGTCGTTTAAAATAAAGAAAACATTTCACTCAAGTAGCACTAAAACTATTATGTTAAAAGATACACAAAATGCCCCCCTGATGCCCCTGTTCTGGGTTTGGAATCATGTAGGGATAGTTTGGTTGGCCCCACGCTGGCCAAGCTAGGACCAAGCCACCCAGCTTGACAAGCTGATGGGGCTTAAATTCAGGCCCCGCCTGGCCCAATGAGCCCAAAGAATGGGCCCAAAGATAGCATAAAATAATGCTCGACGGGCCTTAAATTAAGGCCTAGGTCCAGTCCAACACGCATTATTGCTAAGCCTTAAGCCCAGCCCGATGGGCCCTATGATGGGGCCATATATCGAGCTAAGCCTTCAAGCCCTACACAAGTAGCCCAAGTTGAATGATGTAAATACCCCTGCTTTTCCAGACTTCCAAACTTGGTACATTTTTTCTTTTTTTTGCATTAAGAATATTGTTCTTTTTTGGAAGCACGCAGGGGAATTTGGCACAACTTTAGTGGACCAAGCCAAATGAGAATGATGAAGCTAATCCCACTTAGTTTGGGTCCAAACCAGGAACATGTTTTTTCATTAAAAGTTTTTGTTCCGGACTCTGGTTTTGGACCTGAAATAGGAGGAGGTATTCTGGTAATTTTGCTCCACTTGTGTCATGGGCAAAATTAACAAAACCCCTGCTTGTTCAAGATTACAACCCCAGAACAGGGGCATTATGGCATTTTCAAGCAAAATGGCTCAGGAGTACTTGCATGACATAGTCTTTTAAAAATAACCAATTTGTTCATAAATTGGTTGATTTGACTACATGAGTCAAATAATATTTTAAAGTAACCACTTTGTTGTTAAATTTGTTGACGAAATAATCTTTCGAGAAATTTTTACGTCAGTTAAAGGGAAAAGATGCGATATTACGGCATGATCTAAATTTTGGCCATATTACCTTGAAGTCATGTTTTTCTAAGTTTTTTATTTCATTTTACCCTCAATTCAAAAGTGTAAAATTCAAATCACTAAAGCATGAAAAAGTTTGATGTATTTTGATGGACTTTCAAGATACCTTAAATATATGTTTAGGAGGTTCTAATGGCCAACTTTCACACTTCACCAAACACCAAAAAACCTAATAATAATAATAATAATAAAAAGAAGAGGGGGAGGGGGGGGGAGCGGGCGCTAAGTGTTCAGTGGTTTGAAAGTCCAACTTTCAAACAGCCCGAATACATTAGTTATTTGGTGTTTTGGGCAGTTTGAAAGTTGGGCTTTTTAACAGCTCAAACGCATGTTTTAGGCAGTAGGAAAGTTAAGACTTTCGAACTGCCAAATACATCAATTTTTATGTGCTTTGGGCGGTTCAAAAGTATACGTTACGAACTAGGGGTAAACTAGGAATAAAAAACTCAAAAAAGTTGGACTCCAAAGTAATATGGCCAAAAATTCAGACCATGCGGT
Organism: Amborella trichopoda; assembly: GCF_000471905.2. The sequence goes on from NW_006499855.1 coordinate 4,463,380, forward strand.
AATACCACATTTTTTCCCCAGTCCGTACGTAAATTTTTCAATCTTTTTAGAGACCACTTGTTTAAGTTAGTTTGACTATTTCAATAATATTTTTTCCTTTTCTCCTAAAAGGTACACCACCAGGCATAACTTTAAACAGGAACTATTTCAGAATAGAATATCTAAACCAACACTTCTATAAACAGTTTGTATTTTGTTCTTAAGAGAATAGATACACAGCAGAAGCAAAATTATACTGTTGAATATTAAACTAAGAGAATATTTAATAGAGGAATTTTACTCCAGGAAACAAATTTCTAGAGGATCAAGATCACATATTTACACAATTGTGCCACAGGGAAACATCCAGTGTATCTTTGGGAGGTAAGCTAAGATCTGAACGAAGGATGTCAAGGCGGTGGCCTTGTGTGCTATACCTTTCTTTATGGGGCAACATCAAATCTTGTACTTTGATCAAACTTCTTAAATGTTTCATGTTTAAACCTTTTATTCTACTTGAGACAGCCTACCCACATATATACTCACTCGCACATATCCTCAGTTTTTAAATCATACTCATCACCCATATCCTCTTAGTCGTGTGCATATTCTCTATGTTTTTTTCCAAAGATATCATATCTCACTCCTAGACTCTTCAATCTGAAAAATGGTTGTAGACCTGAGATTGGCCTCTGAATAATATTTAAATATTTTCCCATATTTTACTACATTGATTCTCACTTTGCCCCCCTGTTTCTATTATCTCATTTATTTTTATTTTCACCATTCTTCATAATTTTACTAACCCAATGTCAGGAAGAAATGTTGTTATAGCAACCCAAAAAGTGGCAAAATTTGTTTAATTCCATGAGAATCCACAATCAAATTGTCCCTTCTGTGACAGGAAACCTAACAAGTGGAAATATTTGGCCAGTTTGTACTACGGTCTTTAGGAAGGGAGAATTCATTGAAATTCATTTCAATGCCTTTGCCATGTCTTTTGACTAGCTTTCTCATTTTGTATCCAATTAACAAGATTTTATTTCGCTGAATTTTAGTCTCTAAATTATAGATCTGACCCTACAACGTAATTTTAGAAAGATTTCAAGCCTTTCAAGATTATGGCAATAGAAAAATCCCCTTATCTATTCTACATAAGCTGTAGATACATACTAAGGCAGTTACTGGCCAATGAAAGAAAAAAAGGAGTTCTAAGGAGTTCTCAGAGATACTAAATGCTTTAAAAAGATATAAAAACCAAGTCTGTGAATCATCATTTTCTTTCTTGATCTTCGCAAAAGATCTTGAAAGGAGTTAATATATGCTATCGCGTGTTGGATTGGAATACTGTAATAAGGTATAGTTGCTCAATATACCACACTCTCTCAACTGCCATGCTCCTTTTTGAATCACTGAGAGACAAAATACGTGAAAGAAATATAGAGAGCTTCAAGGAATGAGGTCTTGTCCTGGGTGGTCAAGGTGGAGGAGCCGCAATGTTACTTAATGGATTCCACTGCTATCTATTGTCAAAAATAAGTAAAAAAATTTAGAGAGCCTTACTCTCAACGAGCTTGGACTTTTTGGTTGGAATAAATCAAAGTATATACAGAGGAAGTATCCACTTCCATGAATGTACTCCATGTTGCAGTGTGCAGTCACGTGAATGATAACCAAATAATAGGTAACCAAAGGAAACCTTGATACTTGCTACTCAGCTATTTTTGCAAATAATTCATTCCCATACCTTCCCTCTCTTCAAGATTATTCTCTTGGCAAAGATATAGTCCTATATCCATCCAATACCGAAAAGTAAAATAAGCAAAAGCGAGAAATTAGCCCATTAAACAAATCCTAATCTTGAATGCAATAAAGTAAAAGGGTACAACAAAAGTCCTACATGCACAGACTTCACTAACATCATTATCATCATTATCATTTGAGCACTATCTCAACTATTTGGGGTTGGCTACACAAATCCTAATCTGCCATTCCGCGCTATGAAGGGTCATTCCGAGATTTGGGTATAGCACCATTAATATTCATAGCATAGAAAAGACTTTCTAACCAATGTGCATTTTATCATGAACAAGCAACTTTGAGCAGAACATGAAAAGAAAGAAAAAGCAGATTCAACTGCATGTAATAAACTAATATTGAAAAATACTGGCAAACATTACATCACAAACAGATTCAATTACATACAGATACCAAAAGGTGAAACGAATAAATGTAGAATAATAAAAGAACTGAGAAAAATGTCTGATAACTGAACATTGTTCGATTTCAACGAGTTGATGCTCAGATGGAAGTCATGCACCGATCCAAAGCATCCACATTTCCAAAATTGCAATAACATTTACGAGGAACCAAACCATATAATCAAAACCCTGAGACCCCCATAGACTAAGAGAGAGACTTAACAACAAAAAACTAACCTCCTCATATCTTTGGGTTAAAGCCAGTCTCTGTTCTTCAGTCATATCGGGCCTCAAGACCGCCATAGTCTCATATTGTCGAAGTCCAGGAGGACATTGAGGCTCCTCTCTCTCTTCAGTAGCAGTGCCTGCACTCAAGGGATCATTGCTCTCATCGTCCCCTCCTCCTTCAAAGAAAGACCCAGAAAAATCAAGGGCAAAAGCATTTACAGAAGGATATTTAAGACTTTTCAGACGTGGTTTGGAGCGAAAACCAGAGATGGGTTTGATAGGCGTCGCAGAAAGAGGAAGAATTCGGTTAAATGGTCCCCGAGAAATCTGAGAACAAGGGAAAATGGGGGAAAATGGTGGAGAGAGGACTGACGAAGTGGAAGACGCCATTGAAGTGTGGGTTTTCTTGTCTGACTTGTTTTATGGGCAATTTTGTTTTGGGGTGTAGAGAGAGAGAGAGAGGGAGAGCGAGAGCAACTCTGCTTTTAGAGAGAGAGACAGAGAGCTACTCTGGTTTGGACGACATTCCAGAGAGACTGGGATAAGGCTGCCGCTCTTCTGTACAGTGTAGGAAAAGCACATAATATGAATGATCCATGAGGTTATGGTGGCGACTAACAAACAATGAGTCTATGACCAAACAAATGGGTTTTACAGCCTTCAAGTTTCAGGCTGGACGGCGATGGATAAAACTATGGCCGTAAAGTTGATTAAATGAAAATGGTGCGGCAGGAGTCGCATCCTCCTACATGGACGGTGATAAATACCAGTGTTTGCAAAGCTCAGCTGAGTTACTTG
>NW_006499855.1:4480911-4496371 GCF_000471905.2 Amborella trichopoda
GTCGACTTAACTAACTACTACTTTACTTTACTTACGTACTAATAATAGTTAGTTTTAGTTTTGTTTGTCGTACAACTTAACTTACTAATTATTACTATACGACACACACTCTCTCTCTCTCTCTCTCTCTCCACACAAGACAAAGAAATAATACGTAACGAACGAAACGTAACTCGGTTAGTTACCCCCTCCCCTCCTAACGACAACGAATAGTTGTAAAGAAAATAACTCTCTCTCTCTCTCTCTATCTCTCTCTCTCTCTCTCTCTCTCCACAACAACCCCCACTTTCAGCTCATCTTCTTATCTGAAAGCACACCACAACCACTTTCAGGCAACAGTTCATCTTCTTCTGTCAGGGGATTATTAGACAAGAAATAATGGCACAATCTTTTCCCATCAATTCCCAAGTGCCATACAGATTGCGAAGTGCTCACCCAGAATCATTTCAACCCACCACCATATATCTATCCACCATCCATCCTTTCAATCAGTGGATCGCATGCTATGACTCGAAGGCCATAGCTGTGTTCGAATCCGTTTTTCAGAAACAACCCACAAAAAAGACCTCCCAATAGCTCGAGTGTTGCTCAAATTCCTTGCCCAAAATTCTACTCTCTCCAAAGACTCTGTGTCTCTAGATGGAGAATCCGAAGACTCTTCCATTAAAGCTGATGAAGAAAAACTAAGAGACAACATTGATGCTGTTTATCTTGTTTTGGGTTTTTTGAGAGATCTCTTAGGCTCTCAGACTCATTTCTTACACAAACATGATCAAGATGTAATTGAAGATATCATAAAGATGGATAATCAGCTCCCTCTCGATCTCATCCTCAACATCATTGATCAAATTCCTTCTTCAATTGCTAAATTTCGGGACCTAAAGTTGCAGGGCTCCTCTTTCTTCCAAAAAACAGGGGAGAGCGAGCTTCATCGAGAAATTATAACGGGAGGAAACAAAAGCTTTATACAAATTCCCTCGAATTTCCGACTTGAAATTTCTAGAGAGGGGTTTCACAAGGTCATTCGTGCCTTCTGTCGGCACTACTCCCCTTTCGAAAGTGGGAGAACAAGTTCTACCTCTGATGAAGAGTTTTGGCCTAAATGTATGGATAAACGCCACCTTCTCGAATGCTTACACTTCAGTCTAGTGCGAGAACGAAACCACCTCAAAGTAACCAAAAATTGCACCAAACCCATGCCCACAGCTAAAGAGCTCGAGAAGGCTGGAATCCGATTCGAAAGTGGGGAATGGGACATTTCTGAAGTTAAATTTTCGGGCAAGGTTCTCAAAATCCCAGCTGTAGTCCTAGACCAGAAGCTCGAAATAGTAGGTAGAAATCTCATTGCGTTTGAGCGATCAAATTGTAGAGAGACAGAGTGGCCGATGACAAGATTCTTGCAGCTAATGAATGAATTGATTGACGATAGCACTGATGCTCGGGTTTTGGTGAAGTTTGGAGTTTTGAGATGGGGAGGCTCTAAAAGGGAGAGATTTATCAATAATTTGCGAGAAGATGTGGGGTATCCTGCCGTTCACTCTGCGTATCCAGCCATTGATGAAGCTCTGAAAGAAATGAAAGAGTATTATTGGAAAAGGAGTGGATTTATTGCAAGGAATTTGCCTTTTCTTTTGGTGGTGTCCTCTTTGGCTATGGCTGGCCTTGCTTTAACGGTTATGAGAGTCATGAAAAAGAAGGGGTGATTTTGAATTGCAACGGTAACATTTGGCGGCAAAGGCCAGTGAAGAAGGGCAGTCTGGTGTGCTGAATACTTGGAACACTTGATTTTCTCATTGTTTCCCCCCAAAGGCAAAAAGGGCCACGGTTTGTATAGAGCAGAGGCTCTAAACGATCAAAGCAAAACACACCTTCATGTGGTGTCAAGAAATGTGGTTTCAATGCTGGAAATCTTTGTGATAGCATTAAAATATATTTTCATATTTAATTGTAAATTTAGAGCTTAAAAAATAATATAGATCGAACGGATCTATAAAAACTTGAAAATCTTGAAAATTGAGAGTCCAAAAATGTGTTACAAGATGCACCATTTTCAAAATTTGAAATTTATTTTTTTTCTCATGTCCATGCATTTTGATGATCAATTTGAAGATGTTTGGCCATCAAAACAACCTTGTCTAGTGAAATTTTTGAGTTGGGTTCTGATTGAGATGATTTTTCTAAAAGATGGTAAAACCCACTAATTTGGACCTTTCATACTTCTTTTTTTAATGTTTTAATGTTGTTTTTTTAGGTCTTCCCAAATACCATAAACCCCTATTTTATTTTTTATTTTTATATTTAATATTTTTTATTGTTGATTGGGACCGATCTGGATAAGCAATTTGTCATGGATCAATAAGGTGAATGATCCACCAACGGGTTTTGAAATTTGAAAGACTAGATGAAACGAATATATTAGATAAAAGAACGTAAACTGGCCCAAAGAGATATATTTGAGGGAGGTCAGCTCGGTTTCGCTAGAGTGAATTGCATAGAGGTAATTTCGGATGTGCTGATTTTGGTACAATTTTCTACATTGAATAAATGGAAAAGTAGGTCTTTTAGTTTTCTATGTCTATTATCAAATGGTAAAAAATACGAAAAGATTATTTATTTTTTCGTACAAAAAGGTCACAATCACTCATATCTTTCAGATTATAAATTAGGTGGTTGTAAACATGTCATTGACTACACTCAAAGTTCAAAAGAAAATTTCTCAAACATTGTGACTATTCATGCTTAATACATTATTCCGGTAGTAATTACATGTTCTGCTAGTGGTAGCAAAAGCACACCTGTAGTGTAACTTATCAAAGTTATACGAGCTACCCCTATGTGTGAGGGCTAAGGGCCCCTCTTGCCAGCGGGAAAAGTGCAAAGTGTGTGTGTTCACTATTGACCTTCCCTCACTTTGGTTCCGACAACACAAGTGAAGAAAATAGATGTATATTTTATTTTGGGTAAGTAAATAGATGCATATTTTAGCATGATTTTCTTTACTTCATTCTTTATTGTGGGGTAAAAAACCCATACTTTTTTTCTACAAATAAAACAAAATATATTTTAAAAAAACTATAATTTAAAAGAGATATTATTTTAAAATAAGAAAGTGGTTTGATAGGGCTGCAACCTAAGTAAAGCCTCACCTCATAACTCATCGAAAATTGTAATTCAAGCATTGGATAACCTTTAGAACGATAATCTCGGCTTGCACATTATGGTTGTCAAGAAAATTTAAGATTTCAAGCTCTAAAAATAATGTATATTATAACAAATTATCTATATCGTCCATTTCGCCCTAAAAATAAGTGTTCATAGATCCACAAGATCTGTATAGTTTTTTAGTTTCAAATTCTATTGCCTGTATTAGAAATTGATTTTAGAGCCATTATGGATATTGCTAAAAGTGCTTTCCATACGAGATTTGAGATGAGGCTTTATTTTGTTCTCATAAAGCTTGGGCTTTATAGAAGCTTCATCCTTTAAAATATCACTTATATTTTTTAAAACAAAACACAACACTTCCAAGTTCTTAAAGCCCGGAGTTGGGCTCGAACTCCACCCAACAATGGCACAACATTATTTTAGCAAGACCTTTTCCCAAAAGATGGGTGATTTTATTGGCATGGAGCTACCACCATTCGGTTAAACACTAATTTTTTTAATAGGGCTTCATTCGCAAACAATTGAACAATGAAATAGATGGCAAGTGACTGATCGAATTGATCAGGACATTAGGAACAAGGTTCAAATCTCTCAATTTGTTAGGATACCTCAACTGCATACATCACTGCACTTCCACTTGCCACCAATCGTAATAATAAACGGCTCATCCTGTCATGACCTTATCTTGAATTCTCAACACTTTTGTCGCTCCATCCCCCCAGGAACATAGTACCTATCATTGTCTCATCCATACTACCAGAGGCTTTGGGGAAGTACATGACTTCTCTGGTGTGTATCTAAACCCCCTACGCTCTTTGGGGGCACACCCCTTGTTCTACTCAACAAGGTAGAATCATTTTTTCCTTACCCCTCAAAGGAATTGTCTTACAGTGGCTCCTCAATAGAATTGCATAAAAAAGCTAATTTCTCCTTTATTTCTCATAATAAAATCACGTATTTGTCAAAAAAAATCATAATTTGATGACAAATGCCGGGTCCAACTATTAATTGTAGGTTAACAACTACATCTAGCATTAGCATGCTATAAATCAAACCATATTAGAGATTTTATCTTGAAATCCAAACAAAGTAGTGTAAAAATATAAGCATCCAATTACTATTGTTACAAGGAGGTCATAGTCACTTCTAGCCTTTAGATGCCATATTGGATAGTTTGATGACTTTGAGTATCGTCAATGGCACACTTATGACCTCCTTGTACTTGTCCTAAAAGTAAATGGTGTCTTTAAAAACATTTTCTACAAATATCATAAGGAAAATTAGAACTTCACAAAAGAGTATTCTAATCGAAAGAAGTCCAAAATGAAATGACAAAAGAATGTTCCAACTCATTCTTAGCGCTCTCTAGACCAGAAATGCCAATTAAATCTAGCATAATATGTAAAATGTTCTATTGAGCACGTATAACTGAAATTAGAAGATAGTTTATTGCTACTTCCTTGGTCAGAGGGCTTACTTGGGGAGAATTTTTTCAATCTAAAATTTTGGAAACCACTAAAGAATTACCAGATGATCATCTCAAAAGAAAATTGAAATTTGAGTTTTCTAACACTTGGATCTCACCATCTAAAAATTGGATGGTCTCTATTAAAACTCAAGTCGTTATCTCTTTCAAGTGCATAGAGGGTACAATTAGGAATTTTTTTTAGGTTAATCTATGGCTTGAACAGGTTACATCCCCAAAATTTAGGGTCCTAAAATTGGTTCTAAGGTAGTAAAGGATATATCCCCAAATTTTAGGGTCCCAAAAATACCTCATGGTTTCGTTTTTGCCTAAGGGAGTAAAGGAACAATTTGCACCCATGGAAGCATAAAATCATTTGGCACAAATCTCATATATATATATATATATATATATGTCTGAAAAAGTTTATATATGGTTGCAACCTTAAAAGAAACACATACGCATATAAAAAATCCATCGACATTTTAATGTTTGAAAAACTTTTTAATTGATCATCTTGATAACAACATACATGAATACGAAAGAAAAAACAAAAATTTTGAATCCCAAACATAATGTACAAGATTCCTCTACCTTGTGTTGGGTTATCACCAGTTTAAAGTTTCATCCACGTATGTGGTTATCTATTTAAGGTCACCTCGTACATATAGACAGAGACATAAAGCAAAAGAGGCGATGCGTCATTATAGTTAGTTAAAATGGTAGTATTGTACTGTTTAAATTACGTAATTTGTGGAGATTTGTACCTTTGAAAGTAGGGGGTCCTTTAATAGTTACCATTGAACCCTTTATGAAGGGTGCTTTGACGTGGATTTGGTTAGGAGTGGCCTTTATTATGGTTCCTTGTAACATGTGGAGATATGTACCTTGGAAGGAGGGGGTGCTTTCATAGTTACAGTAGAACCATTTATGAACGGATTTCGTTAGGAGTGGCATTTACTGTTGTGTTACTGGTACCGGTTGTTTGGGTTGGACCACATGTTTAAGCCAACCTTTTTAGCTTTTTCTACCGCATAAAACTTATATAGTTTTCTTTATCTAATCGTTTATTTTGAATGGAAGGCTAAGATTGTCTTAATCACAATATCATGTCTTTATATTATTGTATTTTTAATTTTTTTTCTATAAATTATTTGACATCAAATTTTAGACGTCCAATCCTCTATTAAACTCATACTAGCGAAAAATATAAAAAGAATATTTTTAATAAAATAGAAGGATCAAAATACCCCTGATACTTTCAAAGGGTATTTTGGTTATTATATTTTATCGAAAATTTATTTTTAATATTTTTTATAGGTGCGTCTCAATAAAAAAACACAAATACTAAATTTCATATTCATACAATTTGTCTAAAAAAAATTAAAAATAAAATACTTTGAGATGTCGAATCTAAAATCAAACAATGAATAACTCTCTTGATCAAAATTGAATAACCGTATGGCAGGAAAAATATAGATCTTCAATATTATAGATGAGGTTTAAAAACCTTTCCAATATAGTTACGGCCGCGTGCGTTTACTTTTTCTCATGTCTATCATCAATTCATCGTTGTGCAATATTTCTTTATGCCTATCATCAATTCATCATTGTGCAACATTTCTTTTATGTCTATCATCAATTCATCATTGTGCAATATTTCTTTATCACTGTAATAATGCCTCGTCAGATGCCCCTCGTTGCGTAAAACTCAAAAACTACACTAAAAACCCAAATCACCACTTTACTTCCTATTGCCCAACGCCCTTTTCCAACTGTGTTTCTGCTTTGAGCTTTTTTAGGTTCCTCAACACCTTACCATGTTGATTGGCATCCCCTCTCTATTTCTGAAGAAGCCAAATAGAAGACGTGAAGACCTCTATTTTACTCTATATGTGAAAATTCTATATGGTAAAAGACACCTACTTCTTCCTTTTTAAATATTATTATCTTATTCACTGAGTTTTGAGGATTGTAATATATTTTTGAATCATGAGTTTATTCCGTCAATCTTCTTTTTTTATTTACTCCGAACTTCTTCTTTTTCAGTTTACATCACATGATAATTATTAAACCTTAAATAAATAAAGAACGCATTCCATTTTTTTTAAAGAAAATTACATACAAACATTATTTTACCTTTATATTACTGTATGGTTTATATTTTACCAAAAAATTATAATGAGCACCCACCAAGCAATGGCCCTTTTTACTGAAATATTTATAATTATAAATTAATACTTTTCATATTAAAATTATAATTTTAATAAAATATTACTTAAAATGATTTATAATTAAAATATAAAACATAAATTCAAACCTTTTTAACTTCTAGGTATTGTTTAAAATGCTTAGATATGATAATGGGGTTGGGGTTGGGGTTGTGGTGGTATCATCATTTATGCCCTAACTAAGGTCTAGGCTTCCATTCTCACCTAATGCAGTGCCCCAGTTAAGGTCTAAGCTAAGTTAAAGTTTACGTTAGGCTTCCATTCTCTCCTAGCACAATATAGGTTTTCATTCTCACCTAACGCGCAGTGGCCTAGCGCGCAGTCTAGGCTTCTATTCTCACCTCTATTCTCACCTAATGCACCTACCGTGTTATAACGCAGTGGCCCAGCTAGAGTCCAGGCTTCCATTCTCATCTAATGCATCAACTGCATTAAAAATAACGCAGTGTCCCAGCTAAAGTCCAGGCTTCCATTCTCACCTAACGCATCAACTGCATTAAAAATAACGCAGTGGACCAGCTAAAGTCCAGGCTTCCATTCTCAACTAGCGCAGTCTAGGCTTTCAGTCTCACCTAACGCTAGCACAGTTTAGGTTTCTATTCTCACCTAACACACCTACTGCCTTATAAGGCAGTGGCTTAGTGCAGTCTAGGCTTTCATTCTCACTTCTATTCTCACTTAACGCACCTACTGCGTTATAACATAGTGGCCTAACGCAGTCTAGGCTTTCATTCTCACCTAACGCTAGCACAGTCTAGGCTTCTATGCTCACCTCTATTCTCACCTAATGCACCTACTGCATTATAACACAGCGGCCCAACTAAAGTCCAAACTTCCATTCTCACCTAACGCATCAACTTTATTAAAAATAACGTAGTAGCCCAGCTAAAGTCCAGGCTTCCATTCTCACCTAATGCACCAACTGCATTAAAAATAACGCAGTGTCCCAGCTAAAGTTCAAGTTTCCATTCTCACCTAACGCATCAAAAAAAAAACTAGCTAAGGTATAGGCTTCCATAACGCATTAAAAAAAGGTAAAATTTCGTATAGAACCCTAATTTCTCATATTATTTCATGGTAGACCCTCTTTCCATTTTTCTTTCAAACAGCATAAAGAAATCCTTAACATTCTTACCTGTCCTTAGCATTCTCACCTAACGCTAGCGCAGTCTAGGCTTCAATTCTTACCTAACGCACCTATTACATTAAAAATAATGCAGTGCCCTAGCTAAAGTTCAGGCTTCCACTCTTACCTAGCGCATCAAAAAAAACTGGCTAGGGTCTAAGCATCCATAATGTATTAAGAAAAAAGGAAAATTTCGTATAGAACCCTAATTCCTCATATTATTTCATGGTAGATCTTCTTTCCGTTTTTCTTTTAAGCAGCATAAGGAAATCCCTAAGGATTTTACCATACCCCCTCATCTCTTATCTCCCTCTTTTATTGACTGTTGACTATAAAAATTAGCCCGAACGACTCTTTTTTATACCATTTCATCCCAAAACCTTTTTTTGACCCTCTTTTTCCCTTTCTACCTATTAAAAAAAAATGGGTTAAAATGGTATGGTGAAATCTTTAAGGGCTTTTTTATGCTGCTTGAAAGAAAAAACGGAAGGAGGGTCTACCATGAAATAATACAAGGAATTAGGGTTCTATACAAAATTTTCCTTAAAAAAAATTGGCTTATCATCCCTACTGAGTTACCAAAAAAAAATGATTAGATATGTCTACTTTTAGACAAACGAAAGGCTTTAATTAAGGTCTAGGTTTCCATTTTCACCTAACGCATTAAAAAAAACTGTATTATACTGAATTATCAAAAAAAAATCTAAGTTTCCATTCTCACCTAACATATTAAGAAAAACTGTATCATCATCCTTACTAAATTATCACAAAAAAAATGCTTAGATATGACTTTTTTTTTTTTTAATTTTCAAATATTATTTGATCACTCAAATTTTAAAATATTAACTAATATTGTTTAAAGCAAAAGAAAAACTTAAAATCAATATACCTCTTTAGTCGGCTTCCGTTCTCATCTAAGGCATTAAAAAAAATTGGCTCGTCATTCCACATAATTACCCAAAAAAATACTTAGATATGCCTACTTTTAGATTGAAAATATGATATTTGTCAATTATTATTTGATCACTCAAATTTTAAAATATTATAATATTAATTAATATTATATAAAATAAAATAAAAATCACTTAAAATCAATATACCTCTTTAGTCTTTTCCAATGCCCTAACATTTTTTATCCTAGTCACCCATCTTTTTTTGCTAAACAAATTATTTTCAACTCTTATTTTTTGAATGTTACCCTCACAAAGTAGCTTGAAGTTATATAGAGAAATGCTTGAAAGGCTTACAACAAAGAAAGGGAAAAAAAATTAAAACCTATTACAATAAAAGTATGTTATTTCAAAGCATATCATATTAAAAGCATGTGATTCTAAATTAAAAATAAAAAATCAAATGCACAAAAGGTTTGGCAAGTTCATATGCCCTTTAAATTTAAACAATATGTTAGTGAGATTGTTATTTACGTCACATTTTACTAAAGTGAAATTTTGACCATTAGAATTTAAAGATTTTTGTAATTTTTAATATGAAAATTAAGGAATTAATAAATATGTTATAACATGATTTTTTTAGTATTAACATGAAATAGATTAATTTTTTATTTAGATTCCAATCATTCAAATCTATTTGTTTTCAATAAAATCTTAATTTTAGATTATTAATATTAAATATTAAAAATTAAGGGTTCTCCTAATTCCTATATAAAATTTTGAAATAAATAAATAATTTTATTATTAATTCATTTGAAAGATATATCATATGAATTAATTTTTTGGCCATTATTTCATAAAAGCTAATATCACATTAATGTATGGTTTAGTATTATCTATGGGGTTCCTTGATGTCATGTTAACTTTTAAAAAAATAAATTTACATTTAAAAAATATTCTTAAACCCAATAATAATCAAACCTCCATATCTCTCTCTTTCTAAAATTGTGGACAAAGGTCCTCTCTAATGTACAGTTCCGTGCTATTGTGGTTGACGTTATATTGGTGTTCATTTATGTGTGGGAGAACTCTCAAATATCCCCCAAAAAAAAAAAAAAAACACTCTCTTTCTCTCATTTTGCGTGTGCACTTAAAACTTTGCAGATGCCATGTACTAAATATTTTACTAATACCATGTAAAATATTTCTTTTATATATAAACCATCACATGATTTTATTTAGGCAAAAGAAGCCCTCTGGATTAAAAAAAATTTTATAAACCATTTTCTACTACAGTACACGTGTGACGCACCTGCATTTTACTGGTATCACTAAAATCGCATTTCTCTTAGTAAGTAGCATTTTAATGACCGGAGCATTGAATTGCATTGCGGTGCCCCCGATGTTTGGGCACTAATACCATTATAAGCATTTTAAACAAAATAATGCTATCTAGCCTACCATTAATCTTCCATTTTAATAGGGGTAGTAGTGGGCGGGGTGGGCCGGCCCAGCCCAATCAGCCCAAACCCAAAAAACTAGGACTTGGGCCACAAAATGTAGCCCAAGGGCCCAGTCAAGGCCAGGCAATCACGACTAAGGTTAAGACTGGGCAATGTAGGCTTGGGTTAATGCAGCTCAGTTTGGACTGGGTAGTGTAGGCTAGGGCTAATGCAGCTCAGTTCGGCTTGGCCCAACCATCTTTTTTTTATTTTTTTTTTCAATTCTTTTTATTTGTTTTGGGTTAGCCCGATATTATATAGGTATAACCGTTTCGGGCAGGTTAGGGCTAGGCCGGGCCAGCCCGATGGGAATTAAGCCAAACTAGGGCCAGGGCTGGCCTGGCCGGTTGCCACCCGTACATTTTAATGCACCACGACCACATAGTTTTTCCATAATTTCACAACTGTAGAAATGAGAGAAATTCCGGACTTTTGGCGGAACATTGTAGAATGTATGCCGTTAGGGTAGATAAACGGTCTGGACGGCGTTTTATTGCCCTCAACGAATTGCGCCTCAGCAGTAAGTAGCATGCAACTAACGCGCGACCGTAAGTAAAGTAGGTATAGACGAAAGTAGCCTCACATTTTTCATAAATGTCATTGACAAGCCCCATATTATTTGTGAAAGAATCATATGCTTTGGAGCAACATTTCAATAAACAATGAAATTTAGTTAAATTTTTTTTAGATGAATATTAGTTTAATTTACCTCGAGTGATAAATTACATGGTTTACTCCTTTCCATGTTATAGATTTTTTTTTCCATTGAGGGAATTAGGCTTGGGTTTGGTTGGTTTAGCACCCACTAATCCATACTACATTGCATCTCGAGTTCGATTCTTGAATTACTCAAAGTCCAAAACAAATGAATTCCACTTTCATTGGCTTCATTTTGAGGGTCGGGTCTGGTGCACCTCCACTAGGATATTAATCCCTGCTGCCCCTGCGAAAAAAAAAAAGGGTCGGGTCTGGTGCACATCCATTAGGATATTAATCCCTTCTGCCACTGCAAAAAAAAAAAAAAAAAAAAAAAGAAAAGAAAAGCCTTCTGCCTTTTTGAGTGAGTCACTGGAAAGAGGCCCCCTACCTTTTGTAGGAATTAAGTCTAGGATGTAACGTTGCAAATTATCAAAGCACTAACAAATTAAGCATAGACTCTTTTTCTAAATAAATAAATAAGCCTTCTATCCCTTCCACTGCTATCAAAAGAAAAGTATTATACCCATCAGGAGACATATTCTTATATTTATGTCCTTCGAGGCATAAATCATCCATTCTAAAGATAGGAGGTAAATGGTGGTTCCTCCAAAAAAAAAAAAAGCTAAAACGAATAGTCTAAATATTTTCTTTTAAAATTTGTCATTCTCAAATTTTTATGTTTATTGTTTTTACATATTAATGATTTTCATGTTAGAGATTATATAATCGTTAAAGACTAGGGTCAAGATCCATTCCTAAAATGGACTAGTAAGAGGCGGTGCATTTCTGCATATGATGGACACTCATAGAAACCGTGTCCACTATCAAATAAAAAAAGTTTATACAAGGTTGCAATGTTATACTATAGAAGTAAGGTACACATCAAAAATCTAGTGGAAAAGAGTGTTTACAAGTTGTACAACTTTCCAATTGACTATTTCGACCTTGAGAATGTATATTTAAAAAAAAAAAAAAAAAGTGCATCTTATAACAAATTATTGAAACCTCTATTTTTAAAATTTAGAAGTGTTTATAGATCTACTCGATTTGTACATATTGTGAACGTTTAAATTTTATAATTAAGGTTGAACATGAATTTTCAAACAATCATAAAATTTTCCATACAAAAACTACATCTTTAGTCAAAATTTAGATTTATTTGGATAATTCAATAGGGATGACGAGCCCTTACTTCCTTTTTTTTTTTAATTGTTATTATTTTTTTAATGTGTTAGATGAGAATTGAAGCTTAGAACTTAGTTGAGGCACAAATGGTACTACTACCATGACTCAACCCCATTATCTAGAAGTAAGCATGAAGTGGACAACTTTGACAAACTGCAACTTTCGTCGTCTAACATAAACAATGTTCTAAAAAGTGTGCATACAATTGCTTGCCATACTAAACGTGTTCAGAAGATAATAATCCTAACAGTTCACCATCCACCCATCATTGTCGGAAGCTTTTCCCAATTAATTGGGGTCACTTGCCTGTATGAAGTTTACACAAAACACATACATACATTGTAATCAAAATTTGAATCAGTTTTGCATTAGATGGGCAATCTCGTCATTGTGAAAAAAAGCTGTAAGGTTCGGCCATCGCAACCAACCAACCCAAAACCCGCCGACAAGCATTCGGCGTGGGAATCATCGCTCCTCAAAGTGACGGATCTCCCAACGCAACTCCAAACCAAAACATTTTCTTTGAAAATTCCATCGCCAATATCTCTTTATCGCTATTCCTCTCAACTTTCACTCTCTCTCTCCTCTTCTCTTGCAACATTTCTCGAAGCTTCAGCCTTTGCATTCTTAGTGAGAGAGAGAGAGAGGATGGGAGTGATTTCTGGTGCGTGCTCTGCCAATGCTGTTAGTATTGATACAGTGAGTGGAAATTTAGGAAACAAGAGAAATAGCGTTTTTCTCAATCAATATGCAGGACTCAGAGACTCAACTCTCCTGCCCATCAACATTAAATCTTCCACAATTTCATCCATCAGATCAATCAGTGAGCCTCTTTCTCTCTGGATTTCTATATGTATTTGCGTATTTGTTTTTTCTAAGGGCGGAAGGCATGGACTTTAATAGATGTGTGTGTGTCTTTTTGGGGGCAAGGGTACGGTCTTTAATAGAGCAGAATCGATGAACCAAAATTCGTGTAGGCAATCCCGATTAATTAAAAAAAAAAAAAAAAATCTATGATGTT
Organism: Amborella trichopoda; assembly: GCF_000471905.2. The sequence goes on from NW_006499855.1 coordinate 4,494,196, forward strand.
TATAGCTATATGTGTGTTTCTTGATGACACAATTTATTTATGTAGACCTAAAAATGATACATTGTATATAACCAAAAATGACCCCTAATTTTGTAATTTCTATACATTGCCCCCTTACAAGTTAGAAGTCATAATTCAAAGGGTGAGGTTTGTATAAGGTGTCGTCCTTATACTATTGAAGTAAGGTATGCCTCAAAACAATGCCAAAATTGCACTTTCGTTGCCGCAAAGCCTTACAATGATATGAAAATCTATTGTTTCCCTTGATTATGAAATTTAAAATTTCAAAAATGGCAATGATCAAGCAAATCTATAAGCATTTGAAAATCTTGAAAATGGATGGTCAATATAATGCGTTAAAAGCCCCTTTCTTTCATATCTATGAATCTCGAGGTCGAGATGACCGATTTGAATGTTTTCTACCTTACTTATTCAGTACAAGGTTGACATGTTTATATAAACTTTTTCCTAATTTCAAAATACTTTGTAATGTGCTCACTGGGGATAATCGGCCATTCTTTGTAAAGATAAAACCACATATGTTTTTATGCATAATTCCAAAGAAGGGTTTATAAATTAGCAATATAATTGCTTGCAAGTTTTTTCAAGATTATGAATTTTGTTAATTTTCTGGACATTTCTCTTAAAAAGGAAGGAAAATAGAAAAAAGAAGTCTTAAGTTAATAATGCTTTTCAGTTGCTAATTGATGGCTTCCTCATGCTCAGCTACTCAACGCAAAACCATCAAAGCCATGGCCTCTCCAACAATCTCAGCTCCAAAGAGAGAGAAAGACCCCAAAAAACGAGTGGTGATAACGGGGATGGGCCTGGTCTCTGTGTTTGGGAGTGACATAGACAAGTTCTATGAGAGACTACTCCAAGGTGAAAGTGGCATAACCACCATAGATGGGTTTGATGCCTCGAGTTTCCCAGTGAGATTTGCTGGTCAGATCCGTGACTTCTCGGCCATTGGATACATCGATGGGAAGAATGATCGACGGCTGGATGACTGCTTGAGGTATTGCATAGTTTCTGGGAAAAGAGCCCTTCAGGACGCCAATTTGGGACCCGAATGTTTTGCAAACGGTTAGTGCCATAACTCCGATAATGTTTATTCTTCACGCTACATAAAATGTTAAGGAAAAGGTTAAAATAAGGCCTAGGATTTATGAAAAAAAAAGAAAAATTGCCTCTTAAATCTTACCAAAAGTTGTAGTATGTGTTGGAAAACATTAAAAATTATGGATGTGGAAAAAAAAAGGATTTTAAGCCCAAAAATGGTGTATAATACGTTATCTTGACCGCCCACTTTCAATTGTTCATAGATCCTTGATTTGTCACATTTTTTGCGATACAACTCTTACAACTGGCAATAAAAATAAATTTTAGAGCCGTCATAGGGATTTTTCATACCGTAAGTATTTTCTGGACAAGCTTTTGAGGTGAGGCTTTACTTTTTGTCATGTAACCTAGGTCTTATAGAAACAACATCCGTAAGTTAAATGCGAAAAGATTGGGATTGTATACAATGAGCCCATTTACTTTGATACAACGAGGTCACAATTATTCATAACTGCTTGATATGAAATCTGATAACTTGGATGTGTCGCAAAGTTAAAAAAAAATCCTTTTAAAGTATGAGTTTAGTCAATGAAATAAACGCAACCATCTAATTTCACATCTAATGGTCAAGATCAATGATGACTACCTTGTACCAAAAATGATTCAATTTTTACTTTTCCCAAAAAATTACCACATAAAGGTTTTAACATCTCTTCTCAACAGTGGGGATGGAGATAAGTCGTTCCATCTCAAACCTGCCACGATTTGATAGGAAACAATGAGCCATCTCCAGTGGCCGTCATCATATAAGTGGTGTACTCGCTCGTATATAATACTTATATCATGTGCGTATAGTATATATAACAAGAAAGAATAAAATGAATATATTTAGTGAAACTTAAGTGTGGCTTCAATAAGGAATAAGATGTGGGAAATTAGATTTACGTGAACTTGTCATATATACTGTAAACCCAATACCATGCATATTAAGAAGTGCAATTTGATTCAAGTAGAAGACCCTAAAAGGACAGCGGGAAAAAAATTTGATAGAAATAATGAGAAAAGATATAGGGACTTAAAGATCCGAATTGAGTAGTACTGACCCGTAACTGAA